>JAAGEH010000307.1:74059539-74165687 GCA_011751065.1 Lasiurus cinereus
GGCTGGGGCTGATGCTGGGACCCTCGTGCTGAGGCTGAGGCTGAGACCCTCGTGCTGAGGCTGAGGCTGGGACCCTCGTGCTGAGGCTGGGACCCTCGTGCTGAGGCTGAGGCTGAGACCCTCGCGCTGAGGCTGAGGCTGAGGCTGGGACCCTCATGCTGAGGCTGAGGCTGGGACCCTCGTGCTGAGGCTGAGGCTGAGATCCTCGCGCTGAGGCTGAGGCGCTGAGATCCTCGTGCTGAGGCTGAGGCGCTGAGACCCTCGCACTGAGGCTGAGGCTGAGCGGTGCGTCCTCGGCTCTAGAGCCGCCAGGGCACCTGCCCTTAGGGCGTCCGGTACGGCTCAGGCCGGGCCGGACCTGCAGGAGCGAGCGCTGATGCTGGTTCCCTTAACCCGAGACCCCCCGGCCCCCCGCCCCCGCCCCCACGTGTGTGTGCTGCCACTGTGGCAGCAGGAGGAGGTGTCCTCAGTGGGTAGAGCATCGGCCTGCGGACTGAAGAGTCACTCACCGCGGAGCCCGCGGTGGACTTGCTGCTCCAGACCCACCAGTGACTGATAATTCTCAGGGGGGAAGGGGTGAGGGGTGTACAGGGAGAGACTGGACAAAAATCATACACCTATGGATGAGGTCAACGGGAGGGAGGGAAGGGTGGGAGCTGGGTGGAGGGGTGCTATGGAGGGGAAAAAAAGAAAAACAAATGTAATAATCTGAATAATAAAGATTTAATTTAAAAAAAAAAAAAGAGAGAAGACTATCAATTTGACCAAAAGGAAGTATATTAGAAACGAGCATCTCACCAGCATTTGTGCACAACAAAGACAAGGAAAATCATGATTTCAAGCTATTTCTATGAAATTCATTGTCAGGGCAGTATACCAGTATAAAATGAAGTTTAAGTAAGATAAATAGTCAATGGGTAATATAGACACAATTTAGTCTATATTTAAAAAAATGAAGAAAAGAGGGAGGAAGGGAGAAAAGAAGAGGAAGGGAAGGAAGGAGAAAGTTTCTGAAAGTAAATGGAAATCAGCTGACAGATCAGCAGCTTTAACCTGCTATTTCATAAGGTTCTAGAGTCACATAGTAAAATCATTAAATAAAATTAAACAAACAAACTATGGCTCTGCTCTCAGGACAATTTACATTGACACAAAATGACTTCTATAACCAGATATAATCATCTGTAGGCAGCAGATAAGTGTGGTTAGATGCACATAAAGAATATATGTATTGCATTAACAGACGTTCCTGCACTGAAACTGTTGGATTACTATTAGGGAAGGTGGTGTTTATTTCTATACACATAATAAATCACGTACCACAAAAGCAGGATGAACTGAAAGGGCACCTGAACAGACTAGGTCATCCATTAGCAAGTGCACTTGCAGGTGGGCAGCCGCTCGGTTATCTAACAGAGCAGAGTGCTGACAGCCAGAAGCTACTGCAAGACAGTGTGTGGGAGACCTTTCCAATCCTGGTTTGTCTGGCAACATGAACTCAAGACAATACAAATATTCTACAAGTTGTTTTCATTAATCCAAATGACCCATCCTCTAGTCCAGTGGTTCTCAACCCTTCTAATGCTGCAACCCTTTAATACAGTTCCTCATGTTGTGGTGACCCCAATCATAAAATTATTTTTATTGTTACTTCATGACTAATTTTGCTACTCTTAATGAATCGTAATGTAAATATCTGTGTTTTCCGATGGTCTGAGGATCTACAACAGTGGTTCTCAATCTGTGCATCATGACCCACAGATTGAGAACTGCTAGCAGCTCGCCTAAGACCATTGGGATCACCACAACATGAGGAACTGTATTAAAAGGTTGTGGCATTAGAAAGATTGAGAACCACTGCTCTAGTCCATCAGAATGGAATGGGGTACCACTATATCATCTGCAATTTTTGTTCAAATAGACTGGACACTTGGGGGGAAGGGAATATAATACTGGGTTCATTTTGATGGGAACAACACTTAGAATGGAGTCTGATACAGCCTAACTTTAACACTTACTTTTTTTTTTTAACTGACTTAACACTTAAAAAAATGTTATTGATTTCAGAGAGAGAAAGGGAGAGTAAGAGATAGGTAGGAACATCAATGATGAGAAAATCATTGATCAGCTGCCTCCTGAACACCTCCCACTGGTGATCAAGTATAAAACCAGGGCATGTGCCCTGACTTGGAATATCTCCTGGTTCATGGGTCGATGCTCAACCATTGAGCCACACTGGCCAGGCTAACTTAACATTTCTGATTAAATGATGATATTCTGTTCCAGGAAATTTTTTGTACAGTTACACATATAACACAATGCTAACTTTATATATTTATAGTCTTTAAGAAAGGAAAAACAGATCATTTCATTCATTAAAATTAGCTTAACGGAAATATGCAAATGGCCAAGGGTCTAGGACTAAGAAAATACAAGATGTTTCCACATATCTAGGAACTTGGACTATCAGGTTGAGCATAGTCATACTAGATGAAAATTAGTGATGACACATGGGCACTCTACTGTAGTAAAAAGAACATAGACAAAACAAAGATTGTCTTACACATACGAAAGTTAGTAACATAGATAGCAATCATATATCCAAGACATACCAGGGAACTCTTCCTTCAGGTTGGGGAAGTTAATGTTTGTGTAGAGAACTGGCGCAACGGTGGCCATCTCCCCCAGAGCCTCCTCCTTCTCCCACTTAAGTGTGCTCCTCTGAGCATTGGACATTGTATCACTCTCCCCTTCCACAGGGGGAGCGGAGGAAGTCCAAGAGCTGTGAAGGTCACTGGCCATTGGGTTAAATGCTGGGTTCTTATCCCTGGCAAATAATATACAACGTTACTTCATAAACATAACTAACTTTCGAGTATAATTTCATCAAAACTTATTATAAAATAGCTTAAATGATATATCACAATAAACGTAACAAACATTAATATCAAGCACAATAGCAGACTACCATTCATAGAACAAAAGTTATTTAAGTTTCCACAGGAAGTGAAGGCTTTTAAATACCTGGCATCGGTATAAGGGGATTGTGCTATGGCAGAGAAAGTTCCCAGTCCACTTCCAGGAGGCAAAGAGTTGTGTGGGAGATGAGGACTGGGCCCAATAAGGCCGTTCATGAGTGGCATCCGTGAAAAAACATCTTAAAGGAAAATAATAATTCAGTCTGCATATTATTCATAAATAATAAAGCAACAGAAATATTTCTGGATAAAAGCTTATATTGCTATTTAATAATAAAGTTAGATATGGGTAATTTTTTCAATATTATCCTATAAAATATTGCTTAAAGAATGATTGGTCATAAATTTTTTGAAATCTGGTCTCTAAAATTCTGTTTACTTGGTTATAGTTTACCGGAAATAGTACATGTTTTGTAGTCTGACTGCCCTAGGCTTGAATCTTAATTCTGCTACTTGCTAGAAGCAGAATCAGTCGCTGTTTCTATAACTGGAGGTATTCTGTGATTGACACAATGTATGGCCATTCTCAGCACTAATGCGCAGTGACTACTCAGTACATATGAGCGCTACCAAAAAGAATAAATCTAAGTTTTATCAGATACTCTTTCTCTTCTTCAAAATTTACAAATAGACATTCTTCTAATTTATTTATTCCCATTAATACAAAAAACCATCTATGATTTTTAAATAGGCACTTTCTCTGAAATAGTTTGGAACAAGCAGCAGTATTTGTTACATCTCCCATCATTGATTAGATCATTACTGCTAAAAATATATTCATTATGGTTTTGGCCTGATTTTCATTACTTGTGGTTTCAGCTCTCAAATGCATTTTAGTTCTTATTCCCATGCTTCCAAAACCTTATCATCTAAAGGGGATGGTCTGGGAAAAGGAGAGAGGCCAATTAGGGGCAGATGGAAAGAAGGCAAACTTTACATTTCCCATATAACTCTCCCTAGCATGTTACTCCAGTCTTACTTGTGATATTCTACTGTCCTTATCTAAGCAGTTTTCTAGCAAAAAAACAAACAAACAAATAAAACTCCCAATTCAGAGTCACACTCTAACAACTACATGACCTCTGTTGTCACGGCACTCAGTGCATCCTGGGAGATCCTCACTCACATCACAGTCAATTCTACAACTAAAATATAGTCCCCATGTGAACACTTGGCACACTTGGGGTAATGACAGACCCCAACTGGATGACTTGGCCATCAGGTTAAGAGAAAAAAATAGCCTAGCGCAGTGTCTTGTGTGATGTGCTTTTACCTAAACTACGTCTGAAGCACACAGAGCTCCCATCCCTACCTGAGGATTCTGAGGCTGATTACTGGCCTATTTTAGGATTTTCTCAAGGACTTCTAGGTTAGGGCTTATCCTACTAAATTGCACAGCAGGGCCCACTGGATCAGACCCCCACAATAACAAGGGTCTGGAGAGACTTAAGTTCATGCCAAGATTAGTTTAAAGAGTGAGATTTAATTCAAAGCAGAATGCTAACTTTCTTTCCTTTAATTTCTTTCTTTTATTTTTTTAAATCCTCACCCGAGGATATTTTTCCATTGATGTTTAGGAAGAGAGGGAGAGAGAGGAAAAGATGAAGAGAAACATCGATATGAGAGGGACACATCGAATGGTTGCCTCCTGCATGTGCCCGACCATGGCATGGGCCTGGGCCAGAGGAAGAGCCTGCAATGGAGGTATGCGGCCTTGACAGGAATCCACTGAGCTAAACTGGCTAGGGCTAACTCTATTTTGAACTTCAGCAAAAAGTAAGCTGCATTATGTAATTAGGATAAAAAAAGAAGTCATCGTTATTGGAAATGACAGTGAAAAACTTAGACCAGACCAATGAATACGAGGCAGCCAAGTGAGGTGAAGTAGTTCTCCCAACATGGATGCAAGGTCTGAGTAAAGGTGAGCTAAGACATGGGGAGGGAAGAGGGAGACACTGCAACATTGTCCCCAACTGCCAACAGAGTGAGCAAAGGAACTTTTTCATAAAGCAGATAATGAATTTCCAGAGAGTTTCAGTGAAGTAAATGTGTGACTGAGATAAATTCAGAGATTAGTCTTTTCCATTGTCACAAGCGGGCTTTTTCTCCTATCAGTTTGTGTTATGTTGTTACTAACAGACAGGGTCTGCTTTAGTGAACCCACGAACTCATGCACAGAGAACCACACTTTTTGGGGTGACATACCCTGATTGTGTAGGGGTATCAGCTGTGGTGCAGGGGGAGGGGGAGGCTGTGGTAATGGAGTTGGGTGAGGAGTCACAGGACTTAGCACAGCAGTAAACAAGTCTTCAACATCCTTTCCTCCAAGCTCTAGAAAATACAATTATAATAAGGATATAATTAAAAGTCTATGAAAGCCATATAGGAAATGCCACTTTTAGAAACTAAAAAATATGAACACAATTACCTGGAATTTTATATAACTTTCCAAGAATTGCTCCTAGGATAGATTAAATAAAAATATTAATAATTACCATTTTAATATACTGATACAAAGAGCATTTCATAGAAATCTTCAAAATAGAAGTTAAAATTATAAATAAGCATGCAGAAATCTTTGAAAATCATATTTACTCATGTCTTTTAGAAAGCCTAGCTGTAGGGCAAATATTTTACCATCTGTGACCATTTTGTCTAGTTCAGGACTAAGGATTCCATCCAGCTGCTCCTCACTTAAAGGTCGTGAACTTTGATTGATATTTGGCTGAGACACAGAGGAAGGGTCATCGGCGACAGGGCCAATATCTATTTCGGCTGGAGGAACAAGGCAAAGAAATTAAAAAGTGAATTCTGAATACATAAAATGCATGAATAAACAACAATATGATTAAAACTGAGCAATGTAAAAGTCTGAAATTCTGAGTTAGTCAAGATTCTCATATCACAATCTGAGAGTCAAAATTAATAAAATTAGGCACAATGTATTTGTAAAACTGGTGTCACTTTAAAGTTATAGTTTAACCAAAATAAATATATTTTCTGGTTAATACAACCATGAAATTCTGGTTGTAAAGTGCTAATTTCTACAGAAAATAAGATAGGAGTCTACGAGAATATTCTATACACAATATCTACTACACAAATAATAGCTTTAACTTGGAAATGGTAGTTCCTAATGCATAATTTAACTATCATCTGCAGCATGTGAAACAGGAGGAATATGTTTCACATAAAATTAATGAGAAGCTCTAAAAATTCTAAAACACTACCCTTGTAAATTTCAGCTGTAGATAATAATTTTGAAATATTCTGGGGTCAAAATACAAAATATAGATTGTATATATTACATAACGTGTTCTATTCTCATAAAAACTGGTTTTTAAAGCAATATCCACATTTAAAAGTAGTCTATCATCTAATTTCTTTACATGCTTCCTCAATATTACTATTTCAAAGTAAAATTTAGTCTGCTCTTCTTATTTCATTTTATATTAGAAATTCTGTGGTAAAATTATAAATTACATAGTAACAAAAATAAAACCATTCATTAAAAAATAAATTACTGAGAAAATCACCCAAAGCACAGTACAGCTGTACCATGCTTTATAGCTGCACGCATGAAGGGGAAAGCAAAGATGGATTAGTGACAAATTAGCACTATCACAAATACGCATGCACCTACAGGCCATGGCCGAGGAAATCACTATAAAAAAAACTACTCTAGTCAGCCGTCATCCACTGCTCAGGACTCTTACCAAATGGAAAAGGTGAGTTGTCAACCTGGAAAGTGCATAAATCAAGACCTACAAGACCCAAACCAAATAAAATGGATGATTATCACAGGAGCAGAGGCAAGGTACAACACACACAAAAGAGCAAGACCCAGGAGCCTGGAATGCCATAAGCCTTCAATGTGATGCCATTAGAAAGACAAAATAAACAACTTGCTGTTTCCCCTCCTAAAGCAGGAAAGCCAAGGCAGATCAAATTATATGATTTAGGTCTTTGATAATGACTCAAAAAAAAAAGTTTTTTTAAGTTTTAGAGAAAAGACTAAGCTTGTTCTACACACATGCAACCTCTCTCTCATGCCCTAAAACAGACACTGGACAAACAGTAGTCAATGTACCTGAATGATCAACTGATTTTGCAAGGTCATCTGAAATTATTCCAAGAATGTCATCCTCTGTGTTTAGAACTTCGGATATATCAGCTAAGGTGTCATCAGCAGTACCTAAATATAGGAAGTGTATTTTTAATATCTTTAGATTTTCCCAGACATTATATTATAAAACACTCGGCTTCATCCAACCATTTGCTACATATCCCAAGGACATTAGATGCTGAGTAGGTGCGAGAATCATAAAACTGACTGTACTTCTAAAATAAAAGATATTTTTCATATAAAAGGCACTCCAATGTTTTGAATAACAAAGTATTAAAGACTAGGACCATTTTTATTTTGTGGCTAATTTAAAATTAACAATGAAACAAAGATCTATAGGCAATAAAAGTAAAATACTATAAGAAACAAACCAAAAAAAAAAAATCACTAAGGAAGTGACATCTCTAAAAATGACATCTGGAAAATAAAACACAGAAGTAAAATATGAAGGGCAAATCCATTATTTAGAAATTCCCTGTGTAAGCCAGAAACCATCTGGATCCAGTCTACCCTCTGCCCCCACCTAACATTGATAATTCATTCCCTTCTTTATTGAGTACCCACAGAACTGGGGTTGCAGACTGTGTTAATAGACATGTTCCATCCACTGGGAATACAGAATTGTCTAAAACCAAGTATATTCCCTCACAGAACTTACTTACTCTGAGGGAGTTAGACAATAAATTACATCAGTTTAAGTGCCATAAAGCCTTTAAAAATAAAGAGACAGGACTAAGACACAAATGTGGGGGTGCTGTATTAAATTAACTAGTCAGTAAAGACCTTTTAAAGGACATGACCACACATGTCCAAATGTATGTAAATGGGGGGGGGGGGGTGAGATTAAGACCAGAGCAGGTAAGGTTTTGCCAACAGAGGGAGCCAGTGTGAGTGTTGCAAAAAAGACAGCTAAGTATGTATGGTTTTACAGGTCAAGGTGAAGACTGAGCTTTACTCTCAAATATGATGTGTAACGGGAAGTTGCTGGAAGACGGGGGGGGGGGGCGCGGCGCGACAAGCAAAATAGTGGGTGTCTTCGGGGCCTACTCTGAAGACAGAGATGACTGTGTGGGTGTATTAGAGGTAGAATGGGAGTTAACAAAAAGTCAAGGGGGGACTCCAAAGATTTCTCACCTAACAAGTAGAAAAATATAATTACTAAAGATAGCCTAGGTATTAGTCATTTAAATTAGGGAACATAGTTGGTCCAATGGTTGTGGTTTATTGTTAAGCTGATTAAATTAGGGAACATGACCTTTTAAACCAAATGGGACAAATAATTTTGTCCCTTTAAACACATACTTCCCAAATAGAATTCATGTATATGTGAGAATTTCTCAAAGTGAAAGAAAATATAAATTGTGTTTGCCCAAATAATCATAAATTTATAAGAGAAATAAAATTATTTCAGCAATATATTCTCTAGACAACAGTACACTTGAAAAAAAATTTTTGGATAATTCCTTCAGGAGTCATTTAGTCTGAATGACTGTGTTTGTTTTAGACCAATGGAATTCTCTACACAAATCATAACAAACACTTTTTAAAAGGCCATGTTTTAAAAGTCTGCCCCAACCTAAACGGATTTTATATCTTGCCAACAAATTATTAAAATTGATGCTATGGATTATATCAAATTAAATGCAAAAAAAGAAAGCCATTATTTGTAAGTTTCCCATTATAAAGACAAAGAGTGATTCAACTGCAAAGAATACTGTTTCCCCTAAGTTTTGAAACATTTATCTTATTCTAGTCTTCAAGTTTGTTTTATCATTAAACCATTTCTCTTCAACAGTTTTGTGGAAAACACAACTTCAAATAAAGAGGAAAAAGAACAATTGGTAACTTCTCTCCTATCACAATACAGCTTCTGTCCAATTTCAGTTCTCTTCTCCACAAAAAATTCAAGTACAAATAAAAAATCCAGTGCAAATAACTTCTGTTTAAGTCCTTTAATCCCCAGTCATGATTTTTACGATAAGACATAACTTCCATAGTTACGGTATTCTTGTAAGGACCCACAGATCTCTCTCTACACATTATTTTAACAACACATTCACATGGACAAGAGCAGGTCAACACTTAAAACAGCAGAATGAAAGTGAAGGTAAAATAATCTGCTAAAATCAATGAACAAAAACATGGCCTTTAGTATACCAGTGGGAGAGACTGGACGTGTGCATGCATACAGAGGGGCTGAGATGCTTCTATAATTCAATCAAGAAAAGTTACAACCAAAATACAAAAACCTGCATTTTGATCCAAGATAATGTCAAATAAAGCTGTAATGACTTAATGTATCAAGTGGTCTTTCAGTGAAAAACTGTCTTAAGAGTATTTTCCAAATTGAGTTTATAAAACTAACTGAGCAACCAATGTAATCAATGGCTTGTCAGAAAAACATTAATTTATAATTGTTAGTAAATGGTATGTGTGTGGTGTGTGTGTGTACCTCTGAGCATCATGACATCATGGGAACAGAGATGTTGGCAAGTAATCCCCACTTCATAGAACTACAGTGGTACCTCGAGATACGAGTGCCCTAACACACGAGATTTTTCAGACATGAGCCATCGAGCGAGCGATTTTTGCTTTGAAATACGAGCAACATTTGAGATAGGAGTAATCGCGCGTGAACCGGCCTGCTGCACATGACTCGAGCGTCTCATAGTTTCCCATGCCTCAAGGTTACGGAACGAATTAAACTCGTATCTCGAGGTACCACTGTACCTCCCGTCTCCAACAAAGATTTAATTGGCCCAAGCTGTCAGCAGTGAGAAACTGATTTCACTGATTAACACAGTCTAGAAGCCAGGTCATTAGCACAGCATTCTTATCTTTTCCTGAATTTCTTTGGGCTGTTTAAGTAATAAAAATCTATCTTACTTAAATAAAAGATTATTATATTTATAACTCATGGCCAAATTACACCCCCTTACGTTTACCCACAGCAAGTGTTAACCTAACATTTTCCTTTGCAACTTCTTGATTTTGGTGGTAGTTACACAGATAAATTTATTTGCCAGATATTATACAACTGCTCACTTAAAAAACAGTTACAGTTACTAAATACATCACATCTTAATAAAGATGATTTAAAAACTGTATATAAGGCCAAACCAAAGCATTTCAGATGTTTAATTAAAAGAAAGATAATGTCATATGATAAAATTTCCACATACCATGAGTTCCAGGTTTTGCTAGAGTTGAGGATGAACTAAGTAGTGGGTCTAAGGAAGGATCCAAGAAATGTGTGTTCACGTTTGCTTTATATGAAAGCTGAGCTGTGTCTTCTGATAGATTATCCAAATTTAGCTTGTTTTGTCTACTTGTATCTAGAAGATCTTTTCCAAAGAAAGCTTCCTAGATAAAATAAAGCGTATATGAAAATGACTGACTTAGTTATAAAATTCTAGCATGACAACAGATAATTCCGTTATCCTTTTGGACAAGAAGGCAGAAATAACAGACAAGCTTGGTATTTAACAACATAAAAATTGAATACAGAAATATATAAATGACATAGAAATATCTGTTAATTCTTTTATATAGATTTCCCTTATTTTAAAAGTATAATTTTTGCAGCTTATTAGAGTCAAATGAAATTATGCAAACAACAGCACACAATTCTATCCAATGTGTTCTAGTGACAGCAGTTTAATCATTCAATAATTTCAGATTTAGGCTACAATTAAACTTAAAGATTGATAAATTGAAACACTATTGGCACCTACTTTCTGTAAGAGAAACTCAAGCTTTATGAATATTATAATTATTTAGAGGTTACTTGCAGAGGACAGCACAGAGTCTGATCTATACTGTTAAAATGTGCAAACTTCAGATTAATAACCTCATGCTGATTCATGAACACATTAAAAATCTGAAAGGGGAGAATCCAAGATGGCGGCATAGGTAAACACCTATACTGCTGCCTCGCACAACAATTTCAAAACTACAACTGAAAGACAGAACGGACATCATCCAGAACCACAGGAAAGCTGGCTGAGTGGAAGTTCTACAACTAGAGGGAAAGAGAGGGGCTCACGGAGACCCAGAGGAGCTGCAAAAAGCTGAGGTACGGAGACGCGCGCTGAGAGAGCGGGTGCCGGAGTACCTGGCTGGCTTTCTCTGGCGGGAGGGAGACGGAGACTCCCAACGGCTTTGAACCCCTTATCTTACGACACTAAACCCCAGATCCAGCCGAGACTCATACGGGGGAGCTTGGACTGTGAAAAGGGAGAAGTGCACGGAAATTTAGGGGAGTTGCAAAGGATCGGAGGTCTGGTCGCGCACGGCACCACGCGGAGGACGGATTGCTGATTGTGCCGCTGGCTTTCGCGAGTGGGCGGGAGACAGACCCTCCGATCTGTGCCACTTCTGAGTCCACTGGGCCCCTGTTTTGGGCGAAACCCTGGGGACCTAGACTCGTGTGGTCCTGGTTCGCAGGGGAGCTGGAAAGGCAGCGGTTGGAGGCGCTGCGGGTGCGCGCGCGCGCACAAGGACCGCTCCAGCCATTACCCAGTCACGTGAGACTCAGGGGCCGTGGAGGGCGGGGCCGACTGGAAGGCAAGGCGGTCCCTTAAGCCCTGAGACTCCACCCATCCCAAGCTCAACCCAGGCTTCTGCGGCTGAATCCAGCACAGAAGTTTCCCCGGCACAGTGAAAATGCCGAGACAAGGGAAGGGATTACAAGCAAAAGAAATGGAGGAAAAAAAAACGACTGGATATAGAGTTCAAAACCACGCTTATAAGGTTTTGCAAGAATATGCTAGAAAAGATGGATAAATTTAGTGAGACCCAAGAGAAGATAATAAATACACTGACTGAAATGAATACTATTACGCAGAGTACTAACAGCAGACTAGAGAAAGGCAAGGATCAAGTAAAAAATTTGAAATATAAAGAAGCAGAAAACATTCAACTGGAAAAGCAAGAAGAGAAAAGAATCCAAAAATGTGAACATAATGTAAGGAGCCTCTGGGACAGCTTCAAGCGTACCAACATCAGAATTGTGGGGGTGCCAGAAGAAGAGAGAGAGCAAGATACTGAAAACCTGTTTAAAGAAATCATGACCGAAAACTTCCCACATTTGGTGAAAGAAATAGACTTACAAGTCGAGGAAGCACACAGAACCCCAAAGAAAAGGAACCCAAAGAGGACTACACCAAGACACATCATAATTAAAATGCCAAGAGCAAAAGAGAAAGAGAGAATATTAAAAGCAGCAAGAGAAAAACAGTTTATTACCTACAAGGGAGCACCCATACGACTGTCAGCTGATTTCTCAACAGAAACGATGCAGGCCAGATGGGAGTGGCAAGAAATATTCAACGTGATGAACAACAAGAACCTACAACCAAGAATAATCTATCCAGCAAAGCTATCATTCAGAATTGAAGGGCAGATAAAGACCTTCACAGAGAAGAAAAAGCTAAAGGAGTTCATCAACTCCAAACCAGTATTATATGAAATGCTGCAAGGTACCCTTTTAGAAGAGGAAGAAGAAAAAGGTAAAAGACAAAAAATTATGAACAACAAATACACATCTGTCAACAAGTGAATCTAAAAATTAAGTGAATTAAAAATCTGATCAACAGAATAAACTGGTGAATATAATAGAATCAGGAGCACAGAAAGGGAGTAGACTGATAATTCTCAGGAGGACAAAAATCATAAAGCATCAAACAGACTGTGAAATTATAGCAGAAAGATTAAGGTTAGGTGAGGTAAATAAGTGATCAAAGGACTTGTATGCATGCTTATAAACATAACCAATGATCACAGACACTGGGGGGTCGGGGTATGCCTGGGAGGGAGGGGGGGCAATGGGGAGATATGTATAAAAAATTAATAAAAATTAATTAAAAAAATAAAATAAAATAAAATAAAAATAAAAATCTGAAAGGGGTTTTTGTAGCCTTTCTAATCTTACTATTTACACAAAATTTATTTCTCTTAAAAGGCTTTTGGCTTTTTCTTTACTCCTCTGACACTTTTCCATTTCCATATATGTTCTCTACTCTAAAGACCAAAGTTTCCTACTGGGTTCTTTACAAGGCAGTATAGCTACAAAACTTCTGAAGGACCAATCAAAAGGACAAAAGGAAACACTTAGACCTTCCCCTCCCCTTCCCCACTTTCACTTACTTCAACCCAGCAAGTCTGCTGTGGCCTATTTTCTACAATGTGGTCTACCTGGAAAAGGAACCCTCTCTCTGTACAGGACACTTGTGCAGTACTTATCAACATTTAACACATTCTTGCTAAAGATGCATACACACAAAAAGGTTCACTGCAACATTTTTAATACCAAAAAAGTGAAAACTGCCTGATGTCTGTCAAAAGGCACATGACTAAATAAATTATAGATACCCATACAACAGAGCAATTGTTAAAAAGGATATAGAGCCATGCTGTCAAAAAAAAAAGCTCTAAAATACAACATTAAAAGAAAGCAAGTTGAGTGATATGTCTAGCTAACCATAAAATAGAATCCAAGACTATTAGGACTGTGTAAAAATAAACTATAAAAGAAGTTATGACCAGACAAACACCAGAGTATTAACAATGCTAAGTGGATGGAAAAGGGATTGGGGGTAGGGGTGGGCGCTGAAGTCTGGTAGAGGTAATAGTATATTTGACTCAAATTTCTGCAATATTTTTAAATGAACGAGTTGTTTCACTATGAAAAAAAAATTGAAAATCCATAAAGCTAGGTCACTGGCTTTGTTTCTCATACCAAAATTGTTTTAATCAGTAGGAAAAATGCTAACTGGCAGAAAGCACCTTAAGAGTTTTAGAGTTAATTTATTTAATAACTTTAGTATAAATTTGAGAAATCTAAGAGCATAATTAGCAAAAATTTTTCTTTAAGTGACTCAAGATGACATGGATCTTCTCCATGTCACATAGCACCATAGCTCCTTAGTAGTCTGCATAAATATTTCTATTGGATAGATCATACAATTATATATATTTTATTGTGACACTGTTATAAATAATAAAATTAAATGGGACCGGCTTGCTGGGTTAAATCAGTTGTTGAGTGTCAATTGATGAACCAGAAAGTCACAGTTTGATTCCCGGTCAGTGTACATGTCCAGGTTGTAGGTTCAATCCCCAGTGTGGGGTGTCTAGGAGGCAGCCGATCAATGATTCTCACTCATCACTGTTATTTCTCTCTCTCCCTCTCCTTTTGTCCCTGAAATCAATAAAATATATATATATATATATATATATATATATATATATGTATATATTTTAAATTGGGGGGAAAATTGTTACTGAATTCCTAGTGGGTTTTTGTCACTATGTATTCTGCCCACCCACCTTGGATGAGGGGAAACTACAACAGCTATCACAAAATGTTCAAGAAACAGCATCATTACAAAAGCTTCCATCACTCCTTCACATACACACACACAAAAAAACCCAAAGCAATTAGCTATTACTATGTGTACCAGAGTAAGTAAGTACACTGGTCACCAAAGGAAACAACCCAGCTCAGCAGATAAAGATCACAGCAGGAATCAGATCCCTTTGTTAATGTGTGAAATAGCAGTTTCCATATTTTCATAAACTGCTGCAGGAAGATTCCTAAATATAGATTACACAGCACAGGGGAGCAGCAGGAAGAGATGAGGAGGAACAGCAGCAGGAAGAGGACTTTACATGCTTAATTTTTATTTAATCTCTCATTTATGTGTTGTATGACCACACAGATATAAACCAGAACAAGATCACAGAGAACCAGTAGCAGTTGTGTTACAATCCCGGACTCCCAAAGGCTCAGCTATTTAAAATGGACACAGCTCTGAAGATGTTAGTTGTTTAGCAAAAACTGACACTTGTAAATGTTACTACGTACGTAAGTGACTATGTTTAAAAGTCTTATTAAATACAAGAGACTTTTCTCTTAAATGATTATTTTATTTTTGTGCTTCTTATACACTAGGAAGAATGAACAGGCACAGGAATGGGAAGTCAGCTCGTGGCCGAGCCAGATGGTCAATCTCAGTCCTACTCATCCAATCCAGGGCTCTTTCCCACACAGCACATGGCCCTGAACTCTCTGGTACTTCGTGCTTACCAAATAGTATTTTCCCAAAGTCTACATCTATCAAACGTCACTTCCTTCTATTGATGGATATTTTTCTGATGTATATTTTAAAAGACAATAACAATTCTGTTTAAATCTTTGGTTCACTAAGCCTCTAGAAGCAATCAATGGTTATTCAAGCTTTAACTAGGGAAAACCAAGATGGCGGCATAGGTAATCACCTATACTTGCTACCTCTCACAACCACATCAAAACCACAACTAAACGGAAGAACAACTTCCACCCAGAACCTCGGGAAAGCTGGCTAAGTGGAAGTTTCACAACTAGATAGGTGAAGAAAGCACATTGGGATAGACGGGTAAGAGGTGTGGAGGAAAGTGCTGGCACCTAGATGTACTGCTCTTTAAACTGGGAGGGAGATACAAGGTCCTGTCTGTTTGCTCTGAGCTCCAGTTCCAGGCGAGACTGTGGGGGACCCAGGCACATATGGGTGAAACTGGACTGTCTGGCATCGGGACAGGAACGCAAGGGCAGTTTACACTTAGAAGTCTTCACAGCAATCATTGTTCCTGCATGGAGGCACGGGACACAGAGAACAGAGGACTTCTCTCCAGTTCAGGGCAACCATTGCTGTTTGCTCTGCTCTGGTGATTCCCAGAGACCCCTCACCACCCAATTTACAATCCCACCCAAGCTATGTGCATCAGCTTTTGCATAGGAATGGCCTGTCCTTCCACCTAAACTGCAGCTGGGTAGAGAGCCTCAGCGATTCCAAAAGAAGGCCACTGCCTGGCAGCAACAGTGGCTTTGCGTCGTCTGGGCACTTCTAAACCTGAGTCAAACCAAGAGAAGGAATATGCAGGTGTCTCTGTAGCTCCTGCTGGGCGACTCCAGACAGTGGCTGAACTTGCACCCAGTAAGACCATACCAGATTATAACTCTTCACATTCATAGAGACACACTCAAGAGACAGACTCACCAAAGCCCCACTGAAGTTAAGTCCTGTGCAACGGTTCTTCCAGTGTAGACAGAGCTGATCATCACAGCCAATTGGCCTGGAGGTCAATTCCTCCCAGTAATACCAACAGCAATCAAGAGTTAACTACAACAAGACTGTGCAAACAGCCCACAAAGGGGTGCACAAGAATGTCCAACTCAGGTAACTGAGTTCTATAGGACACCAACCACACAAAGCCACTCTATAAACTCAAGGAAACTTCACAGCTACTCAGTACATAAAAACAAACACAAAGAAGCAACCAAAATGAAGAGACAAAGAAACAAGTCACAAATGAAAGAAATGGATGAAAGCAAAATATTGAATATACAGTTCAAAACCACGGTTATGAGGCTACTCAAGAATCTTCCAGAAACCTCTAAGAAATTTAGTGAGACCCTCAAGGATATGAAAAAGGACCAATCAGAATTTAAGCATAACACCAACTGAAATAAAGAATAATATACAGAGATCTAATGGCAGACTAGAGGATCCCAAGAATCAAGTCAAAGATTTGAAATACAAAGAAGCAAAAAACATCCAGCTGGGAAAGAAAAAAGAAAAAAAGAATCCAAAAATATGAAGATAGTATAAGGAGCCTCTGGGACAACTTCAAGCATACCAACATCAGAATTATGGGGGTGCCAGAAGAAGAGAGAGAACAAGATATTGAAAACCTGTAAGAAGAAATGACAGAAAACTTCTCTTACCTGATGAAAGAATTAGACTTACAAGTCCAGGAAGCACAGAAAATCCCAAACAAGAGGAATCCAAAGAGGACCACACCAAGACTCATAATTAAAATGCCAAGGACAAAGACAAAAAGAGAATCTTAAAAGCAGCAAGAGAAAAACAGTTAATTACCTACAAGGGAGCACCCATACAAATGTCAGCTGATTTCTCAAAAGAAACTATGCAGGACAGATGGGAGTGGCAAGAAATATACAAAGTGATGAATAGCAAGAACCTACAACCAAGATTACTCTACCCAACAGAGCTATCATTCAGAATTGAAGGTCATATAAAGAGCTTCACAGACAAGAAAAAGCTAAAGGAGTTCATCACCACCAAACCAGTATTATATGACATGCTGAAGGGTATTCTCTAAGAAGAGGAAGAAAAAGGTAAAGATAAAAATTATGAACAAAGTGACAACAATTACATATCTGTCAACAAGTGAATCTAAAAATCAAGTGAATAAAAAATCTTATGAACAGAATAAACTGGTGAATATAATAGTATCAGGGGCATAGAAAGGGAGTGGACTGACAATTCTCAGGAGGGCGGGGGGAAGGGGTGTGGGAGGTGTGAGAAGAGATTGGACAAAAATCTTACACCTATGGATGAGGAACAGTGGGGGGGGAGGGGGGAGGGGGTGGAACTGGGTGGAGGGGAGCTATGGGGGGAAAAACAGGAACAACTGTAATAATCTGAAGAATAAAGATTAAAAAAAAAAAAGCTGTAACGGCTGCTGAATGTCTAGCTTCACTCAGGCAACATCATTACTGTCACTGAGTGATGTTCAGCCATGTACTACTAGAAGTTTTAAAACATGCCACACCTGATTATTTAGGCAGAGGCTCTGACCTCTTTTCCCTTAGACTATCAAATGACAACAGCCAACATAACATAGCCATCCAGTGTGAATGAATCTAAATTATACTTTTTTTTGTCAGTTGGGAAAAAATGTATTTTTTTTGGTGTGTGGCAGAATTTTGGTAATGTATTTATGTGTGCCATGCGATGAAAAAGATTGATAATCGCTGCTATAACTAGCAAAGGGAGTTGTCTACAGGCCCTGGGCGTGGATAGCACAGAGGTGTGGCTGCTTTACCAAGAATGAGCTTTTCTCAAACAAGTAAAAAATTTAACAAAACAACCTATATTTCAAAACTCAATACATTTTACACTTCTTTCAATAACAAACTATGTAATATAATGTGAAGCAAAATATTACTTGTAAGTAGACAGGGAAAGTTTCCTCGAGCTTGTTTTTCCTTTTCCGGTACCTCTTCTTTATTTTTTCAGTGTTTTCAGTAACAGAAACAGATTCATCAACAAGAGTATCTGGTAATTGCTCACTCCAACCTGAAAACAGGAGTCACATTTAAGAATGCGTGGTATTTAAATTTCCAGACAGATCCACTGAAAGTAATTGTATAGCTTACCAATATACACAGCTCCATTTAACAGCTAAACTTTTTCTTCTGAGGTGCAATTGACATGCAACACTGTGTAAGTTTAAGGTGTACAGCAGAATGACCTGACAAACAAGCCTTTCACAGTGTATCTCAAAGCAAGTGTACCTATATAAGTACATTTTAAGCATTATAAAATATCAATTTATGTCTATTCAGTATCAGCATGATTCCTACTATCTCTTAATGAGCACTTCCCTGCTAGCAAAGCACAGCTGGTTTTTAGAATCTCAGTATTTTGTTAAAAAAAAAAAAAATAGTTAAAATGGAAATGCCTGTTGCTCATGAGTTGGGGAAATGGCTACTAGTACACTATTAATTTAAGAAGTATAACTTCTGTGCATAGTTTACTGGGAATATCCAACCAAAGTCTTTTTAGAAATGTGTGTCCTTGCAAATTAGGTATTTATAAAACATACACATTGTGATAATACATGACTATGAAATATACTTATCAATATGTAATGAATAGTCCATCTTAACTCAGAACCGGAAATTAAACAAAATTTGGGCTATGAAATTAGCCAAGAACAAATATGCTACTGAAAGCAGGTGAGCAATCATGACATCACCTTCGCTTCTTAGGGTAAATGGCACCTCCCTTCTGAAAATCAATGTGGACTCTTTTGTTGTCAGACTACATAGGTAGAGTGACTCTTCTAAAAAAGACTCTAAAAGTGGATAAACACTTATTTAAAAAAATTTTTAATGCACTAGTAATCTAGCCAGAAAAATGAATCTTCAAAGACCAAATATTAAGTTAAAATAAGAATCACAAAAATTAGCAAAGAAATAAATCAATATAGCCCTAATGTGTAAGAAACTTGAATTTACACAACATAGGTGAACCAACAAACACTTCAATCTAAGAACTTAGCGCAAAGAAGTCCTGGTGTGGTATCACCTCATGCTCCTGGAATTGACAAATAAAAATCAATCGTCTCTGAAAGAACCCACCTTCAATTCAGTTCTCAGAAAGTTCAAAGAATATTCCAAAGAAGAAGAACTCACAGTACGGTAAAATCAATATACATGCAAGTGGGCCCATGTATCTCACATAATAAACACAGTGAATGAGGCAGAAGGATGAGCCAGCAGATGCAGGGAAGAACCAGATAGCTGATATTCTAAGCTAATTAACTACACACAGAAATGAATGTTAGCTGACGCTAGAATGAGAAACTATTGAAATATCAAAAAGGCAATTTAGAAAAGAGTGAAAATGCAAATAAATAAAAACTCAATGGGTGATACAGGTGAAGGAATAGAATATTGAACTAAAAGAATTGAAATTAGAGGAGAAAATAAAAAGATAGATCAAAAACACAAAAAATAGTTTTATTAATCATGTCACATTTCTTAATTAGGACTAATCACAGTCATGTTGAATCATATTAGAAACTTCTTTAAAATCAAGAACTCTGCGTTGGAGCACAGACTGAACACAGTAATTTTTCTTCCCCTATCCTATGTAAGGCATTTAAAATATATAAGTGTACAGATCATGACCATCATGATTGCAATGTTTTTATCAGAATGAGTTCTTATCCTATGGCTTAAGGAATGATTCAGTTTTCCTTGACTCTCTACGTGAAGATGACAGATTATTAGTTGGAAAATGTATTTCTAAAACATACAATCTTGTTAAAAATTGCTGGGTACATTATTATTTTCAACTGCATAGTCTACAACTTTCCACTTTCATGCCAAGCAGCTAAAGCAGTCAGAGAAAGATCTCTTGTGCAAAGGCCTTCAAATACCTGATACATAACTAAGTGATTCAGTCCCTACACTACCTACACTTAACAGATGTAAGAAAGAAACTTACTTTAAAAATCTCAAAGTAATATAGTCTACTAGATTCAAATCATTTCCTTATCAAACCTAATTTCTGTATTACTGGTATGAACTGGACAGGTGCTCAAATCCTTTGATCATAAGCAGTAATAACACTGTAGCATTATTTAGGATAGCTCTTTCCAGGAGCAATGGCAACACAAACAAAATCCATACCTTCATCTCTGGTAGGTAACTGCTCAGAAATAGAGCCCGAGGAATCTTTCCTGATGACAGATCTTTTGGCTTTTCCTTGCCCGGTCCGACTTCTCTGCCGTACCATAAATCCACCGATACCTATCCCCAAAGAAATTGTATAACCTCATAAATAATTAATTTATCCCTATACATTCACAGTAAGTAGGGTGAAATTGCTTAGTCTTACATAATGAAGCACTGTACAGATTCAACATGGGCTAATTTAAATAATTAATCTCATTTTAATGCAAAACTACAAGGTTCTGAAAATAAGGAAATAAAAAGGTTAAAGCCTTATCACTAACCAACCAAAACAGGACATTTGAGGACAGCAAGACTGCACACCTTTCCTCTTCTACACAATGCCAGTATTCTTTATCTATAACTCACATATTATCAATTACCAGTAAATGGTCCCTTAGCTGAGGGAGAAAAGAGACAATACACTAGATGATGCAAACAAAATCAAAATGATTTCAGGGGTACTGTGTCTAGTCATTTCTCAGTGAGACCCTTAAACACCAAGACACACATGCTCCATAGGTAAAGGCATGGAATCTGGAGCCAGATTCTGAAGTTCTGGTCACTACTTATTTAACTTTTCTGACTCCTCACTGGTAAAATAGTGATAATGTACAGTACCTCCTCATACATATAAGGATGAAATAAATTAACAGATATAAAGTGCTTGGAATAGTGCCGAACACACAGTCAATGCTTTTGTCATGTGAACCAAAAGTCTAAAGCATACTCTGTGACCTAATGGGCCACTCAGAGGGATGGACAAATTCCATGTGAGGCAGAGAGAGAAAAAACAATTTTTTTTTTAAGTGTACTTATAAGCCTCACTAAAGGCTCAGTGTGTGAATTAGTGCACAGATGAGGTCCGGTTGGCTGGGGCGGCTATGGCTGACCGGGGGAAGGGGGATGCGGGAGGTTGGCCAGCTGGGACAGAACAGCAGGAGGGCTCTAGGGCATGTCCACCTGTCTCGCTCAGTCCTGATCAGCCAGACCCCAGAAGCAAGTTAACCTACAGGTAGAAGTGGAGTGTCTGCCTCTGGTGGTCAGTGCACATCATAGCAAGCAGTTGAGCTGCCTTAGCATATCATTAGCATATTATGATTTGATTACTTGAATGGACTGGACACTTAGCATATTAGGATTTTATTATATAGGATAAATAAAGCCCCCTCTTACGCCATTCTATTTATTTTTCTTTTTATTAATTTTTATTAATTTTTTATACATATCTCCCCATTGCCCCCCCTCCCTCCCAGGCATACCCCAAGCCTCCAGTGTCTGTGATCATTGGTTATGCTTATATGCATGCATACAAGTCCTTTGATTGATCACTTATCTACCTCACCTAACTTTAATCTTTCTGCTGTAATTTCACAGTCTGTTTGATGCTTTATGATTTTTGTCCCCCTGAGAATTATCAGTCTACTCCCTTTCTGTGCTCCTGATTCTATTATATTCACCAGTTTATTCTGTTGATCAAATTTTTAATTCACTTAATTTTTAGATTCACTTGTTGATAGATATTTGTTCATAATTTTTTGGCTTTTACCTTTTTCTTCTTCCTCTTCTAAAAGAGTACCTTTCAGCATTTCATATAATACTGCTTTGGAGTTGATGAACTCCTTTAGCTTTTTCTTCTCTGTGAAGGTCTTTCTCTGCCCTTCAATTCTGAATGATAGCTTTGCTGGATAGATTATTCTTGGTTGTAGGCTCTTGCTATTCATCACGTTGAATTATTTCTTGCCACTCCTGTCTGGCCTGCATCGTTTCTGTTGAGAAATCAGCTGACAGTCGTATGGGTGCTCCCTTGTAGGTAATGAACTGTTTTTCTCTTGCTGCTTTTAATATTCTCTCTTTGTCTTTTGCTCTTGGTATTTTAATTATGATGTGTCTTGGTGTGGTCCTCTTTGGATTCCTTTTATTTGGGGTTCTGTGTGCTTCCTGGATTTTTAAGTCTATTTCTTTTACTAGATGTGGGAAGTTTTCAGTCATTATTTCTTTAAATAGGTTTTCAGTATCTTGCTCTCTCTCTTCTTCTGGCACCCCCACAATTCTGATGTTGGTACGCTTGAAGCTGTCCCAGAGGCTCCTTACATTATCTTCACATTTTTGGATTCTTTTCTCTTCTTGTTTTTCCAGTTGAATGTTTTCCGCTTCTTTATATTTCAAATTTTTGACTTGATTCTTGCAATCCTCTAGTCTGCTGTTAGGACTCTGTATAATATTTTTTATTTCAGTCAGTGTCTCTAGTATGTCTTTTTTCATCTCCTCTTGGGTCTCACTAAATTTATCCAACTTTTCTAGCATATTCTTGAAAAACCTTATAAGCGTGGTTTTGAACTCTATATCCAGTCGTTTTTTTCCCTCCATTTCTTTTGTTTGTAATCCCTTCCCTTGTCTCGGCATTTTCACTATGCCGGGAGAACTTCTGTGTTGGATTCAGCCTTATGATATCAGACTTGCAAAACCAAAGAAGCCTGTTGAGCTTGGGATGGGTGCAGTCTCAGGGCTTAAGGGACCGCCTTGCCTTCCAGTCGGCCCCGCCCTCCACGGCCCCTGAGTCTCACATGACTGGGGTAATGGCTGGAGCGGTCCTTGTGCCCGAGCGCCCGCAGTGCCTCTAAACCGCTGCCCCTCTGGCTCCCCTGCGCACCAGGACCACACGAGTCTAGGTCCCCAGAGTTTCACCCAAAACAGGGGCTTAGTGGAGTCAGAAGTGGCACAGTTGGGAGGGTCTGTCTCCCGCCAACTCATGAAAGCCAGCGGCACAATCAGCAATCTGTCCTGTGCGCAGTGCCGTGCGCGCCACCAGGCCTTTGATCTTTTGCGACTCCCCTAAATTTCCGTGCACCTCTCTCTTTTCCCAGTCCAAACTCCCCCTGTAGGAGTTTCTGCTGGATCTGGGGTTTAGTGTTGTAAGATAAGGGGTTCAATGCCTTTGAGAGTCTCCATTTCCCTCCTGCCAGAGAAAACCAGCCAGGTACTCTGGCACCCACTCTCTCCACGCGCGCATCTCCGTACCTCAGCTTTTTGCAGCTCCTCTGGGTCTCTGTGAGACCCTCTCTTTCCCTCTAGTTGTAGAACTTCCACTCAGCCAGCTTTCCTTTGGTTCTGGATGATGTCCGTTCTGTCTTTTAGTTGTAGTTTTGAAATTGTTGTGTGAGGCAGCAGTGTAAGTGTTTACCTATGCCGCCATCTTGGATTCCCCATTCTATTTTTTTTTAATGTAACTGAGTTTTGGATCAGAGCATGCAGCATGGCTCATACCTGGTCTGTATGGTTTCCGCTTCCTCTTTCTGACACCCTCTGTTACTTCCACACCCTTGGCTTCACCATCCACGGCTTCCCGTTCAGGACTAGATTCTGACTTTCCATCACAGTCCATAAGTTCTCCTTCTGGAAAGAATAAAATATTCAATGAAAATTGGGGAAACCTACCAAATACATGATTCCTATGTAAGAGGAAACACAAAGCAAAGTGGCTGCCAAGCCCTGCTCCATGCATCCCAGGATATGAAAGGTGTAGGAGAGATGAAGTCTCAAGTTGGTCATAGAACTCATGCAACTTAAGGCAATATGTCAGAAGATGCAACTAGTCTCCACCACACTCCTGACACATGCTGAGCACGCCTGCTCAGGACCTTTGTCTGCAGTGGCTCACTCACTCAACCCTTCAAATGCTGTGCTCAAACACTGCTCTCCATTCACCTGATCCTGCACCCCTCCCTATGTACCCCTACTTCCACTTAATCTATTTTTTCCATAGCAGTTGCCAAACACAGTATAATTAACTTATTATTATATATTTCAACAGTCTTTCTTCCTAACATTAAAATGTAAGTTCCACAAGAGGAGAATTTTATCTGTTCTGTTCACTGATATGACTTCCAACATCTAGCACACATGAGGCTTTCAATAAGTACTGTTCAGTGACGTGATGTTGTAGAACAAAAATAATTTATTTCTCAATCAGCAGAAAAGATATTACCACCCTAAAAATAAGCAAGCCTGTGGTCATCTACTTCAAACATAAGCAAAAATATAACTTATATTGAATTTAATACTACTCAAATTATATTGTCATCTCAAGAATTCACCTAAGAAAATATTTTCTTTAAAAATATATTACTTACTTCAGAAAGGATGGCTGTGTGTGAGAGAGAAACATCAACGATGAGAGAGAATTACTGACCAGTTGCCTTGCCTCCTACACTCCCCCTACTAGGAATTCAGCCTGAAACCCGGGCATATTCCCTGAACTGGAACTGAACCGTGAAAATCTTGACATTAGATCAGGAAAATTATTTATAAATGTATACTTAAAGATTAAGAATGGTGTTTCCATTTCTAGAATAGGATGATCACATTTTCCTTTAACGTAACCATGGTGCCCACGCTTACAGCCTCAAGAAGGTTTATGCTGCCCTCTGAACTTTCCCACTCGAGATCCTCCACACACGATACTTTGTGAGGTCCTGAAGCTCTGTGCTAAAGGACACATGAAAAGGGAGGGAACCTGCAAAGGCCTGAACAGTAAGACCACTTAGTTGGAAAGATCAAGTGTCATATCCAGGGTTATCTGAATCAGTGGGATTTACTTTTAAAGAAGTCATTTTTTAAATATTTGGCTATTTTATCTACTTTAATTCTTGCAAACATACTGCACAAAAAATAAGTTATTATTACCTCGACTATCATCCAATTCTCCATCGCGTGAATGCTCAGATTGGATGTCTGGAGGGGTCTGCAGGACGGCCACGCTGTTCTGATTTATAATCTTCAATTTCAACTTTGGTTTTGACCGCTTTCTTCTAGGAGCTGTAGCTATGAGACTCTGTAACTGAGTCAACCCCGATTCAGTCAAGCACACACCATCCTGGGTGTAGGTCTTGGGTGGATCTAAAATTGTAATATCCAAGGATACAAATTAAAACTCTGGCTTTAATTCTAATTGATAATATAAGATACAAAAGACGACCCTAGCCAGTTTGGCTTAGTACAGTGGTTGGCAAACTCATTAGTCAACAGAGCCAAATATCAACAGTACAACGAATGAAATTTCTTTTGAGAGCCAAATTTTTTAAACTTAAACTTCTTCAAACGCCACTTTTTTTATTTTTATTGATTTTTTACAGAGAGGAAGGGAGAGAGACAGAAAGTCAGAAACATAGATGAGAGAGAGACATCAATCAGCCGCCTCCTGCACACCCCACAGTGGAGATGTGCCCGCAAGCAAGGTACATGCCCCCAACCGGAATCGAACCTGGGACCCCTCAGTCCGCAAGCCGACGCTCTATCCACTGAGCCAAACCGGTCTTGGCAAACGCCACTTCTTTAAAATAGACTCGCCCAGCCGTGATATTTTGTGGAAGAGCCACACTCAATGGGCCAAGGAGCCTCATGTGGCTCTCGAGCTGCAGTTTGCCAATCTCGGGTTTAGTGGATAGAGCTTTGGTCTGCGGACCGAAGAGTCCCAGGTTCGACTCTGGTCAAGAGCACATACCTTGGTTGTAGGTTCCTCCCTGTCCCAGGCCCTGGTTGGGGATGGTGCAGGAGGCAACCAACTGATGTGTCTCTCTCACATCGATGTTTACCTCTGTCTTTCCCTCTCTCTTCCACTGTCCTTAAAAATCAATATAAAAAATATCCTCCGATGAGGATTAACAATAACAAAAAAGGTGGATAGGAAATACACAATGTGACTTCTACAGAGTAATTATCTATTAAATGCATGAATAATTAGCTAAGAGTACTTAATTAAAAGTAAGAGTTAATGCCTTGGCTAGTCTGTTCAGTGGTTAGAGCATCAGCTTCCAGACCAAAGGGTCATGGGTTCGAAATTCCTGATCAAGAGCATGAAGGTTCAATTCCCAGCCACAGTCAGGGCTTGAGTAGGAGGCAACCAATCGATGTGTCCTCTCTCACTCGATATTTCCCCACACTCTCCACTTCCTTTTCACTCTTTCTAAAAATCAATGAAAAAAATATTCTCATTTCCCGAGTGAGGATTAATAAAAAATAAAAAAGTAACTGGCAAAACTTCAAGTTATAGTAGAAAAGATGGCAAGTTTCTTTATTGATTTCAGAGAGGAAGGGAGAGGGAGAGAGAGACATCAATGATGAGAGAGAATCACTGATTGGCTACCTCCTGCATGCCTCCTACTGGGGATCAAACCCACAACCTGGGCATGTGCCCTGGGCCAGAATCGAACCTGGGACCATTCAGTCCAAAGGCTAATGCCCTATCCACTGAGCCAAACCAGCTAGGGCCTTTTTTCAAATGATTTTCCTGGCCCTATCTGATGTGGCTCAGTTGGTTGGGCATCATCTCATGCACAAAAAAGTTGCTGGTTCAATTCCCAGTCAGGGCACATGCTTGGGTTTTGGGCTCAATCTCCAGCAGTGGGCACTGCAGGAGGCAGCCAATCGATGTTTTGATCTCACTTCAATGTTTGTTTTTCCCTATCCCTTTCTATCTTCCCAGCATTTCTTTGTTCATGAATCAATGTAAGGATTTAGAAAGAAAGCAAGGAAGCCAAAATGAAGCTTCAGCCTTTAGGTGTGAGTCTTTTCCTGAGAAATCCATCAGACTAAAAGATGAGGACCAATCATACAAGAAAAACAAGAATACTGCTAAAACCCATCTGGAAAGCAAAATATCAATACAATCACTTACAGGGAGAGATATAAGTAAGGAGAAATCTTGCAATATTTTTTAAACCCACAAAATTGCCATTCATTAGGACAATTTCTGAACTATCCAAATATTTTTGTACTGGTGATAGCAAATGAAGTACACAAAAGAATGAGAGCTTCATAAAAGTATATTAATCACCATTCTAGGCTGACCTAGTACAGAAAAAATATAGCAATAGAGTTAATGCAGAAGGAATCTGTTAACTAGGTCTTATTTTCTGCTGATAACTAAGCAGGTAATATATCAATAAAAACAGCAAATATGGACTTAAATGTTATTTCATTGCAACTGAGAAGATTTATAGGACTACTGTCCCCCTAAAGCTAGTAAGATGAGCACTTATGTATCAATTACAGAAATGATTACTGCCCAGCCATAGTGACTTAGTGGTTGAGCATCAACCTATGAACCATGAGGTCATGGTTTGATTCCCAGACAGGGCACATGCCCAAGTTGTGAGCTCGATCCACAGTAAAGGGCAGGCAGGAGGCAGCTAATTAATGGTTCTCTCTCATCACTGATGTTTCTATCTCTCTTTCCCTATAACTTCCTCCCTGAAATTAATAAAAATATATTTAAAAAATTAAAAAAAAGAGAAATGATTACCAACACTGGGGAATTTAGACTAGCACCCATATGAAAGGTAGATTTTATGTATATGTGGGAAGTCAGTTAAATAATTATGCATTTATATCTTTTTGTAAAACAACAGCCAAATAAAACATTCAGACTTTACCTAGTTCCTTCACTTTTGTGATGATCTGTGCTACAAGTGAAGAGTCACAGCAGTCCGAGGAAGGCACTGAAGGGAGAGAGAAAATCATGCAATTTTCTTTTTGGAAAAGGTGAAATATATTCAAAGATTAACAATACTAAAATTTCTATTTTTGTAACCATTCTACTAAAATAAATGCATGAAAATAAAAGTGTTTAAAAGTTATCTTTAAAACAAGCTGTTGAGCCCTGGCTGAAGTTGTCCAGTGGTTAGAGCATCAGCCTGCACACTGAATGGTCACTGGTTCGATTCCCGGTCAAGGGCATGTACCTGGGTCTCAGGTTCACTCCCCGCCCCTATTGGGCATGTGCATGGAGGCAACAGCTTGATGTGTCTCTCTCACATCGATGTTTTTCTCTCTCCTCCCTCGTCCCTCCCCCTTCCACTTCTCTGTCTCTGAAAAGCAATGTAAAGAAATATCCTCTGGTGAGGATTAACAAAAAAATTAAAATTAAAATTAATGAAACAAGCAGATGAAGAAAATGCACACATAAGAAGAAAAACCTGGTAAAGATAAAGAACCAAAGTACTGGGATTTCTATATACTATGAACAACCACAAGATTATAAGTTTTAAAAGCAAAATTACATTTTATAGTTAAAATATATGCTTATTTTACTTTATGGAAGCAAATTGTTTTAATATAGTAATTTGGGAAGATACGAATTATTTACAACAAAAAATAACTTAATTTTTGTAAAATATTTGTTAAAGCAGAGTTTTGCAAAAAGAAAACAGAATTAGTGTCAACACTCACTGGTTCTGAACAGCAAAGCACAGGGTTGTAGCCAAGCAGACTTGCTGTCTAAACCATTCTCTTACCATTTGATGTCAGCATATAGGGTCTGCAGATGCTACAGTCAAAACCAGTGTCTGCCACATTTTCCACTTCCTCTTCAGTATTTAAGTTTTGACAAATTGCATGCATCCATCTAAAAAGACCATAATTATACACTTTAAAAAAAGGAAATATACTAAGAATGGTTTTCTTTTAAAAATCGAAGTTGACAGTCTCCACACTTCAAATCCCGAATCTTCAAATGTTCCCCGTCTAGATCAAAGTTACACTTTCCTCCTAACCTTCCCTACTGACCACAAACATTTTCAAAGCTGAGAAGAAGGAAAGAAAAAGGAATGAAATCAAGTACTAGGAAGGGATAACAATTTGACAGTCATACCCCAAAGATCTGGGAAGTTTGTTGGGGCAAGGAAGTGCATGGAAATTCAGAGACTGCAAACTGTAGAGTGAGTGAGTGAGTGAGTGAGTGAGTGAGTGTGTTTGTGTGTTTCACTTGGGGCACCTACCGTGTGGGATATATACACAGCTCATGCAAATGAAGCTGAACAGTAGCTAAGAAATAAAAGAAGCTGTCTTGCCTTGGAACAAGGAATTGTGGGCAGAATCCTGAGAATCCTGCAGTGCTAATGAAATATTACTAATAACACATGTAGAGTTAACTGCTCACAGAGCAGAGTGTACCATTAAAACCAAGACAAGAGCCAAAACTGGTTTGGCTCAGTGGATAGAGAGTCTGCCTGCAGACTGAAGGGTCCCAAGTTTGATTCCAGTCAAGGGCATGTATGTTGGTTGCAGGCACATCCCCAGTAGGGGGCATGCAGGAGGCAGCTGATCGATCTCTCTCATCAGTGTTTCTGGCTTTCTATCCCTTTCCCTTCCTCTCTGTGAAAAATCAATAAAATATATTTTTAAAAAAAACAAGACAATAGTCTTGATTTTGAAGCTGCACACAGATTACAGAGGGAGAGCACATAGACACTTACTATCTAGAGCGTTAAGAAAAGGTGGCTTGCTGAAACCGGTTTGGCTCAGCAGATGGAGCATCGGCCTGCGGACTAAAGGATTCCAGGTTCGATTCCGGTCAAGGACATGTACCTCGGTTGCGGGCACATCCCCAGTAGGGGGCATGCAGGAGGCAGCTGACCAATGTTTCTCTCTCATCAATGTTTCTCACTCTCTATCCCTCTACTTTCCTCTCTGTAAAAAAATCAATAAAATATATTTTTAAAAAAATAAATTAGAAAAGAAAAAGAAAAGGTGGCTTAAGGAAAACAAAATGTGTGAGGTCCTTTGTAAAATCTAACATTCAGAAACTATCCAAGAAAAATGTATACATGCAGGCAATAATTTGGCTGCATCTATTTTCAAGGGATTTATCAACCTCACAAAGCGCTACTAGTAACTTAAAATCTTTATTCTGGAACTAAGAAGACAAACTGGAAACTTCTGTGGGTTTCTAGCTTGTTAAAAATCTGGAAAGCAAAGGTGTTGTTTCTTAATTTAAAAAAGTTATTTTCTAATTTCATTTTACTACATTTATGAGAGAAAAGCTTGCAAACGATGGTGGGGGTAGGAAAGAATTGGGGGAACCGCCAGCACAATACCTATCACACTGTCGGCACTGCAGAATGAGGTCTTCCTCCCGATAGTTCCGGTAGCAGATGGGACAGGAAGACAGGCTTGCACAGGGGGCACATTGTGTGTAGTTGTTCTGCCACTCACACCTCAGACCTGCAGACGTGGCTCCACAGTGCCTGCACCAAACACACCTGAAAGCCAACCCCCACCACAAGTCGCAAATTTACTTATTCAGTTACTGTAATTCAAGAAGCTACACATGAACAGAATTGACAGAAATTATTCAATGTGTATTTGAAAAATTTGATTAGTGGTAGCTATCATGGCAAACAAGTATCATGCATTTAGGAAGACATGGCTTATTTTTAAAAGCTGAAGTAGCATAAACCCTAGAATACCATTTACACTTCCAGCCTCCTTTGGGAACCGTCTGCAAGGGAGGGTCCAGGCAGTAGGTGTGGTAACTGATGTCACAGTCATCGCACAGCAAGAGTCTCCCTGGGTCTGTGGCCTTCCCGCAGGCCTCACACACAGTGCACTCGAGGCATCGCCAACCTTTGCTGAGAACCACTTTAGTGATCTGGAAAAGAAACAGTCGCCACGTGGTTTATACATAACCTACACAATGAGCATGACCAAATACACATGGTGCTTATGTACCTAAAAGCAGAAGAGAGGCAAAACTAGCATTTAATGAGTACCAACAGTTGCCCAACATGGAGGTGGACACATTCATATACTTTGAGGAGTCCTCCGACTGAACAGAACAAAATAAAGCAGTAAGTATTTTAATATCTTAATGCTTTTTTCCATCTATATAACTACCCTGTGCAGTGGCTTTTATGACCATTTTACAGATGTAGTGACTGGATTTTACAGAAATCAAGTAAGCTGCCCCCTTATTGTTAATACTGGAGGCCCGGTGCATGACATTCGTGCTAGGGGTAGGAAGCGGGGAGCCCTCAGCCCGGCCTGTAACCTCTCCAATCTGGGACCCCTCAGAGGATGTCTGACTGCCTCTCAAAATCTGGGACTGCTGGCTCCTAACCACTTGCCTGCCTGCCTGCCTGACCTCCCCTAACTACCTCTGTCTGCCTGCTTGCCCCTAACCGCTCCCCTACCAGCCTAATTGCCCCTGTCTCTGCCTCACCCATAACGCAGGATTTCCTCCTCTGGCTGGTCACAGGCACCTGGGACTCCGGGCTTTCATCCCTCTGGCCAGCCACAGGCACCCAGGACCCAGACCAGCTTCGCCGAGGCCAGCTGCAGCTGCAGGGGACCATGGGTGGTTGGCTTCGCCCAGGCTGCAGGAGCAGCCACAGGCACCTGGGGCCACAGGGCAGGCAGCTTTTCCCTCTCCCAGGACACAGGCGCTGGCACGCAGGGCCACGGGGTGGTGGCTTGTCCCTCTCCCGGACCACAGGTACAGGCACAGCCTCTGGCACCTGGGACTGCGGGGTGGATGGCTTGTCCCTCTCCCGGGCTGCAGTCTGACTAGTCCCCATTTCTCTTGCACGAGCTCATTTGTGCCTGGCTGGTCCCCATTCCTCTCTCCCCAGTGATGAGCATCTGAGCCGTGGGGGTGACGACACGAGAGCATGATGACCATTTGCATTTAGCTCTTTATTATATAGAATAGGATTTAAAATGTATCGACAGTTTCCACTGTGACATTTCATGAATTCATGCTCCTGAAATACATGTACATTGCAAAGGCACTTGTAGTATTAGTCAAAACAAAAAATGCAGCATTCTTTTAAGAAGAATGTTGGTGAAACATAAGTTCATTTTGCTAGAGCTGCTATAACTCCAAAAGTATTCATAACTCCTAGAAATTAAAATGATAGTCAAACTAGTGTTCAGAGGAGTAATAATATATAGTTGAAGAGCTGGCCTATTAGGCAAAACACTGTAGAAACACGTGAAATTCACTAGGAAGGAGCTGGAATCACTGGACAAATAGAATCAAAGGTTGAGTATACACAATGAAAGACTAGGGAAATACTTAGGAAGGTGCCTCAAACAATTGGAATACATGTTCAAAGAGCTTTCATATCTGAAGGAAACTGTTCAGTCACTGGGAAATCTTGGTGACACCTGCGAAGTGAGTTGGATACCAGTTACATTTACAATTTAGTGTAAATTAGAGTGGGTTTTTAAAGAAGTTTAGTCATACCTTAAACCTTGATTTTCATAGGGCTCAGATACCTTCCAAAGTTAATTACATACAGCCGATATGACAGGTTAGGGTTTGGGTTAGGGCTAGGACTCGGGTCAGGATAAGGGTGAGGGCTAGGGTTAGGGTTAGAGTTCAAATTAGGAAGAAGGTTAGTGCTATGATTAGAGTTAGGGTTAGGTTTATAGTAAGAGACAGAGCTAGACTCGGGGACCTTGATTTTCATAGGGCTCAGAACATTTTATGATCTTAGAGGACTACAACTTTTGAAGTTCACATTCACTCCTCTGTTTATTCTCTCAAGTAACTTTGAGAATCTCTAGAAAAGTTTTTGAATCCCTATACTTCTGAAAAATTCCTCAAAGCAGTCACACCATGCAGTAGTAAGAATTCAGAATCAATTTAAAGCCCAGAGTCTGTTGACAAAAAGAATCACAAAGGGCCTGGGTTATTATAATGAAATAGCAAGCAATCACGACAATAAAACTCCGATCACAAGGAATAAGAAAGTCTAAAGCTAATTAAGAGAAAAATAAGTTAAATAAAGGAACAACTATCAAAATGGCATCAGACTTGCCCAGCCGGAGTGGTTCAGTGGTTGAAAGTCCATCTATAAACCAGGAGGTGACAGTTTGATTCAGTCAGGGCACATGCCCAATCATATCCTCGATCCCCAATAAAGGGTATGCAGGAGGCAGCCAATTGATGATTCTTTCTCATCATTGATGTTCCTATCTCTCTCTCCCTTTCCCTTCCTCTCTCTGAAATCAATAAATAACCATATTTTTTTTAATGCCATTAAACTTTATTTCAGCAGCCAAAGTTGGTAACTTTCATTCTATGGGAAAATACTTTACAAGGTACAATTCTTACCCAAGTAAACCAGTAATCAAGTGTGAAAGTAGAATAACTTTCAGGCATTCAAGGACTCAAAATTCAGCTCCTAAATAACCCACTAATTAAGTTACTTAAAGGTATGAGAAACAAAATGAGTGTGTGTACCAAGAAAAGGGAAGATATGGGCTTCAGAAAGCAATGACCCCAATGAAGAAAAGCTTAAGGATGACAGTTGAACAAGGCCTAGATTGGAACAGGGGTGTGCAGGGAGGGGCCACACTCTTCCCAGAAAAGCAGGTATTTGCCAAAATAATCAGATATGATTTAGCTTCTATAGCAGGTAAAAACAAACGTTAACACAAGCTGATAGGAAATCATGAATTCTTGTATTTTCTTCTTGCTGTGAAAAACTCCATGAAAAACAAAAGAAAGCACGGTATATTACTGAATCATAGCCAAAACTGTTTATTAACTAAAAAATGCAGTAAAAGAACTACATTGGGGGATGCCGGAAGAAGGCAAGGAGTGCATTTTAAAAGCTAAGTTAGCATTCATTTCATTCACAGCAGAAAGTCACAGGATCTAACTCAGATAAAGCAGCAGCACCAGCATTCAATTTAAAGCTATAGATTTCATTCACTACCAAGACCAGCAGATCAGAAGTGTCCATCTGTGGAGAACAGGATTCAGTAGTGGAATTGGAGCAAGAAGGGGTGGGTTAGTCATTGCAGGCCAGTAATTGTGAGGCTTTTAAAGCCATTTGATACTTTTAAGCATGTGTATTCATTACTTTGGTTAGTCTACTGATTCATGTAAATTAGTCTTAGATTATCTTATTTACCAAATGGAGGAAAGAACCCTGGGTAGAAAGAGCAGGATGGCTTAGAGGAGTGGCCAACAAATTCTGTAAAGGTCAGACAGTGGATATTCTAGACTTCGTAGGGCATGTGGCCTGCTGAATTCCACAACTGTGCCACTGCAGTGAGAAGCCAACTACAGACAGGTATAAACAAAAGCATGTCTGCATTCCAATGGGACTTCATTTACAGAAGCAGTTGGTGGGCCAGATTTGGCCTGTGTGCCACTGTTTACCAATCCCTGGTGCAGAAGAAAGACAACGTGGAAGACAGACCCAAGGTACTTAGTGGTAGAAAAAGTTTTTTATATTATATCTTCACTCCTACTAAGTTCTCCTCTTTCACAGACAACTATGCTGCAGTCCTTTACAGCCAAACTCTCAAATTACTCAGTTTATAGTCACTCTCCAGCACACTAAATCTGATTGCTATGCCCATCACCACTGAAAATGCTCAAACCAGTTAAGATCTCCTGACTCCCAAATGTAGGTGACATGTTAATGTGTACTGGACCTCTCTGCAATATGAACAGCCCCCACTCCACCAAATCCCCTTAGTTCAGATTCCAGGGGTCTCCTATCTGGTTTAGAGTTCATTTCTAAAAGCTCTTTCAGGTATGATATCATGCAGGGTCCCCACCATGTCTAACGGCATGATGCATGTGTTTGTTTTTTGTTTTGTTTTTTAAATATATTTTATTGATTTTTCACAGAGAGGAAGGGAGAGGGATAGAAAGTCAGAAACATCGATGAGAGAGAGACATCGATCAGCCACCTGCTGCACAACCCACACTGGAGATGTGCCCGCAAGGAAGGTACATGCCCCCGACCGGAATTGAACCTGGGACCCTTCAGTCCGCAGGCAGACGCTCTATCCACTGAGCCAAATCGGTCTCGGCTGCATGTGTTTTATAGTCTATAATGCATATCTGCTTCAACTACAGTAAGGTAACTAGAATGAGACCTTGCTCCCATCATAAAATACTAAAAATCTGGACAAAATGTATGAAGCACTCATTTTCAGATACTGGACAAAATGCAGTCCAGGACTGTGGTTTCTGAGGGGAGTGGGGTAAGTGAAGTGAAGCCTATGATATTCTGCTTGTAGACATTTTCCAGGGTGCTTCCAAGGGAAGTAAAAACCCAGTAGAATATAATGGTCTCACCAAGCTTAGCACACATGATGGAGCTCAGGGAGGCTGAGGCAATTGCGGGACAGAGGACTGGACAGGAAGGAGCAGTCTACACAGCATTTCCCTGAGCCCTTTTGCTGAAGACATCTATGAAGCCAAACAGAGCCCCAAGACCAGGGCAACAGCTCATGTAAGTTGAACATTAACAGAGGTCACACAATGTTGGAAAACATGTGGAACTTAAATAGTCAGAGTGGTGAATGGGAGGGAAGGGGAAGATATGACCAAGTGGCAAGGAAGAATAAACTAGCACTACCATGGCCATCACAAAAGTGTCATTTGGGGAACTCCAGTGGGTGTGGGAGTCAGAACTATTTTCATAATTATACTAAGACTTTGTCTTTTTCCATATTAATCCACTCAGTGATGCTTTATAGAAACTGCATGATGTACACAACAGCATTACAATGACACCATCCAAGCTGTGCCTATATAATTTTGTGTTTTACAAAATTCCCAGTTAATTGCTAAAATAAAATATTCAAGTTATTATCCTCATAAACAAAAACTCTATGGTAATTTTTAAGAGTGTTAATGGTGCTAAAACCAAAACGTTTAAGATTGCACACTTCATTATGAAGATTCTCTAGCATGACACCAGAAAGCTTAAAAAAGAAGCTTCAAAAGTTTTAAATTTATCCAGAAGTAACTTCCAACAACAAAAACTAAATACAATTTAAAGAAACAAAATCCAGACTCCCTACAATATACTATTTTAATTCACGTCCACATTCAATCAAAAATTACTTCATGCTATAAAAGCAGAACATCTACCAATGAGCAGAACAATTAGTTAATACAGTGAGAAATGCCAGTTAAATATATACAAAGACTTGAAGAAAAAAATTTTAACTACAAAATAATAAACTATAAAATGGAGCTGAGATTAAAGAACACAATTCTCCGAAAAATCCACTGGATGGGCTTTAAATAGATTATACACTTCCTGACAATGCTGAGTTTTGGGGAAATGTAATAGGAACTATACAAACTAAAGCACAGAGAAAAACTGGGGGAAAAACCAACAGTGTCAGTAATCTGGGGGAAATATTATGCAATTTCACACACACACCTGAAATTCTAGAAACGAGAAGAAAACATAAAAGCTTTTTGAAGAAAAATGGCTAAAATTGACCCAAACTGATTAAAAATATCAATCTACTGATCCAAGAAGCCTAACAGATACACTCTGTACATGGTTGGGGTTGAGGAGAGAGACCCAGGAGGACTAATACTTTACTAACTATTCTAGATGCTTTCAACTTTTATAATCAATAAACAGAATGCATCAACTAAACCTGATGCCTTAGAAATAATATTTTTTTAAAAGCACACTTTAAAATAAAAATTACTTTTTCAAGTCAATAGCAGGATAATCACTACAATTCAAAGACAATAGATTTATAGAGTCAATTTCTTCAGGTTAACACTTAAAAGGCAATATTGAAAGTATTTACAAAGTATTGATGCATACGTACAATTTCCTGACAATATTGATTAATTATAAGAATCGGAAGCAGTACACTATCCAAATCAAATAAAATGTTAACTGCACTTTGGTTACGTCACTTAAATGCAAGCATATTTACCTTAATACTGACACAGTACGGATGGTAACACTGTCCACACTGAGAACAGGCCAGTAATCTTCCCTCTGCTCCTTGGCCAAAACTGCCACAAACTACGCACATATCCTGAAATTAAGTACACACGAACATAAGAATGCATTAAAATTTTAGAACTTTATAGTATAATTCTTAGCTAGCACAGCACTAAAGCTATATATCAGATGACTTCAGTGCACATGAGATAAAGTGGAAATGGGCAAGGAGGATTCAGAAGCAGATAACTGGAAATAGCAAAGTTCAAACCTGATGCAAAGTGAACTTGTCGCTACTAGAAAACAGCACAACCGTATTGTGCATGGAGTTTTCCTCTTCATCCTTATTCGATGAAATATCAGCAGCAGACACCTAGAAAAAGCAAGAAAGATAAAATATCATGACCAAGTAGTGTTTATCCCAGGAACACAAGATAGCTTTAGCACACAAAAATCCAATTGATGCAATTTAGCATTATCAGCAAATAAGCCACAGGATTATTTGTAAAAAATGCAGAAAAGGCATTTGAAGAATCCAACATCCACTTCCATTTAAAAAAAAAAAAAAAAAACCTCAACAAATTGTGGATAGATAGTAGCTTCCTCAAACTGATTTAGGATGTCTATTAAGAAAACTAGAGCTAACACCATATGTTATGACAAAAGATTAAATGCTAACTCCCCAAGATTAAAAAAAAAAAATGACCTGATTTCATCCCATCTATACTAAAGGTAACAGCATATGTAATAAAGAATAAAAATGAAATGACATAAAACTTTGCTCTGACTGATTTGGCTCAGTGGATAGAGGGTCGGCCTGTGGACTCAAGGGTCCCATGTTCTATTCCCCTCAAGGGCATGTACCGTGGTTGCGGGCACATACCCAATGGGGGAGAGTGCAGGAGGCAGCTGATCAATGTTTCTCTCTTATCAATGTTTCTAAATCTGTATCCCTCTCCCTTCCTCTCTATAAAAAATCAGTAAAATTTTTTTTTAAATGACATAACTTTATTTGCAGACATAATTGTATATGCACAAAATCTACAAATGAATTCTACAAATATGCAACTAGAAGCAATAAGGGAGTTTTATTTAAGGTTGTAGGATACAAAATCAGTATGTAAAAATAAATATTGTCTCCAGATAGTAACAACCACAATATGAAATTGAGACAACACTACCATTTACATTAGCATAAAAAATATAGAAGATTTCACATGAATCTGAAAATGAGAAACCTATATGTTAAAAACTAAATAATAGCACTGAAGAGAAATTTAAGACCTAAAAAATGGAGTGATACATAAAATACATGAGTTAAAAGGCTCAATATGGTTAAAATGTCAATTTCCCCTACGCTGATCTGTTCTTTGAATGCAAACCCAACCAAGATCCCATCAGATTTATTTGTAGAAATTGACAAGCTAATTCTATAATTCATAAAAAATATGAAGGATTTAGAATAGTCAAAACAACTTTGAAAAAATAGAATATTAGAAAACTAATGGTGTCTAATTTCAAGAGTAGTTATAAAGTAGAAGTAATCAAAACAGTCCAGTATTGGATTGCCTAAAGATAGAGTAAATTTAGAGATTCCAAAATTAGATCCACAAATATACATTGAACTAATTTTCAAGAATGATATAAAGGCAATTCAAAAAATGGCACTAAAACAACTGGGTATTCAGTATGCCAAAAAATAAACTTTGATCCATACTCATTACGAGCCATAAAAATTAACTCAAATTGGATCACAGAACTAAATGCAAAATCTAATTCACAAAACTGCTATAAGAGCCCTGACCGGTTTGGCTGAGTGCATAGAGCATCGGCCTGCAGACTGAAAGGTCCCAGTATCGATTCTGGTCAAGGGCATGTAACTTGGTTGCAGGCACATCCCCAGTAGAGGGCAAGCAGGAGGCAGATGATTAATGTTTCTCTCATCGATGTTTCTAACTCTCTCTCCCTCTCCTTTCCTCTCTGCAAAAAAGCAATAAAATACATTAAAAAAAAAAAAAGTTATAAGAAAACACTGAATACATTTCTAACTTGAGTCATACTAATATTTCTCAGACACTAAAAGCACAATCCACAGAATAAAATATATTGGACTTTATTAATTTAAAACATCTCAACTTTACAAGACACAATTATGAAAAGAAATGAGTTTGCTTTGTAAAAACAGGACCAGAACCATGTTTCTTTACTCCGTTGGCAGTAAAGTTAAACAATCCCTCCCACCTGACTCCTGAACTTAAAATGACAATTAGAATTTGAAAAACAGGATTTTAGGGAATAGTTACTGCAGGCAATATTACCAGCCAAATAGTTGCTGTTTTTTTTTTTTCAATATACATTTAACTGAAGCCTCATCAAGTGTCAACAAACAAATATTTATCAATCTTAAAATGTCAAAGTAGTCATAAAATCCTCCACATGTTAGTCTGTTCTAACCTGCAACATCTCTCATTTCTTCGGTAAATCTTTTTATATAACACTGAGAACAGCTACAACCAAAACTTAAAATGACAACAGAATTTTTTCAAGTAAACAAGAATATGTAAGGAGTTTGCCCTTTTTTAAATAATAAAGAAAATATCCAATTTGGATTTGGCAGATGGGTTAGCATAGAAAGAACAGTATCAAAAAAGAAGGTAAGAAAAAAGAAAAAGGATTAGAAAGTAGCAAGCCTGACCACAAGTGTTTAAGCAAAAACAAAGTAAAATAACAATGTTAGCCCATTTATGTGGCTCTTAACATCTACATAATTGCTATCCAGGAGATGACTAAGACCAGTTGATGTGTTAAGGTTTACAGCGAACGGAAAGGAGGAGAACCTTACCCCAGGTAGCACAACTGTCCCCATTCCACTTTTCAATTTGGACCTGCCTCTGCCGCCACGGCCCGACAGGCCGGCACCTCGAGGTCTCCGCTTTCCTGGGAACCCCGACCCACGGCCCTACACAACAGGTAAGAAAAGGTCAGCATTCTGCTCACGCCCTAAAGAATTAAAACAACTAAGTGGGAGGCAAAACAGCTTTTTAAGTGTTACACATATAGTTGCTTCTTTATTTCGATCAGATAAATACTGAGATATCAGGGTTATTATTTGTATCTTTTAATATGTATTCTGCAATTTAAAAACATAAAGTGCCTACAACCTCAGGGTCAAACTTCAGGTCTGTCAGTTACAAATGCCCTACATCCGCAAACCCTGGCCTTATTTTCCCATTGCCTAACTCTGCATTCCAGATGGCTAGAACATCCACAGCCCACCCAAGTATCTCCATTTGCAACACTTGTAATCAATATACAGGATAAGGAGCGACTCTGGCTACCTGGTCTCTCAGTAATCATAGTAAGAGCTAAGCTATTTGCAAGACTTACTAGGACTATTTTAGCATGTTTTACTCTCAACAATCTTATAAAGGTCAGTCCTATTTTATTATCCCCATTTAAGAGATACAGTGCACTGAGAAATGAAAGGTGAAGTAACTTATCAAAAGCCACAGACCTAGCAAGTCTGGTTCTTAACCACTAATCTGAACTGCCACATTGCATGAAAGCTAATTTTTGCTAGTACACAATATTTCTTCTAGCTATTAAAACTGACAACTTCTCTTATCCAATAGCTGTCTGTGTGAACTGAACTGAACATGAGTGCCTCATTCTACTATAGTATTTAGAGTGCAGTTTAGTTATACATAGGAAAATGGTGGAAGTATAAAAGGCTTGCTTTGAATAATCTGGATAGTAATTACTTAAAACAGAAAAAATTTATCTGAATTTTTACTCAACCCAAGAAAAAATTCTATGGAAAAACACGTGAAATTCCCAGATATTTTAACAAATAAATACTAGGATTATTCGTTGTGGTTTTCTTTTTCTTGTTTATACTCAGTCTTATCTCTTACTACCTCAAAAACCTGAAATTTACATATCCTTGTATATATTTAAAATTATGCCTGGTTGGTGTGGCTCAGTGGTTGAGCATCAATCTATGAACCAGGAGATCACAGTTTAATTGCCTATCAGGGCACATGCCTGGTTTGCAGGCTCAATCCCCAGTAGGAGGCAACCAATTAATAATTCTCCCTCTCTCTGAAATCAATAAAAATATTTTTTAATATTAAAATACTCAGGAAAATCCTTTGCTATTTTTTTCCCTAACAAGTTAAACAGTATTTGTGTTCAACTGATCTCACTATTCACAGTTTGAAATGCTGCACTCATTACCAATTTAGCAGAACAGTTTACAAGTCAATAATTAATGGTTATATTGTGAGCATAAGACACATACATATGAACAAAAGGGGAGGAACAATCTTTCTTCCTTCAGTTTTAATAAATCCTTTCAATTTTCAAACTGCCCCTTCTTGTCCTCTTAAACTCCTGTCCTCTAGATATCTGAGCTTCTTTGAACAAGGGGTAGTAGGGCTGACTTGGATAGTTTCTTCTTGTTCTTTTGTCAATAGGTATGAAACAATTTTTAAAACTTAAAAATTAAATGAAGATTATAATAATCTCACAATTTATTTTTCCCTAACATCCAATGACACCGGTGAAATTTGGTGGTATTTGCTGCAAAATTGTCAAACAAGTCATCATTTAAACTCTTAAAACAAATACTTAAACTTTCAATACCTTGCATATCAGAATGAGTTAAAAAAATAATTCTTCCAATGCTGATAGAAAATTACAAAGTGGAATCTACAACTTTGAAATCCTTGATTTATCTAAATTAAATATCCTTATACCAGAATTACATAAAATATAGAAGATAAAGGAAAACTGTGTTTTCTAATCAGAAAAACAGGTCAACTTTTCAGATGATTAACCATTTTCAAATTAAATTTTTACCCTTCAAAATGCATCAGACACTTCAAGAACTAGGGAGTCACCTAATGACATGGAAAAGGCCCTATAATTTTGAGGTTAACACAGCCAATGAAATCTGCAACAACTCTGGTATTTCTTCTCCACTATTGAATTAATAGCTTAGTGTAGTTTTTCTTTTGTAAGCAGCAAAATTTTATGGTATCACGAAAAAATGACCAGTAACTAATTCCTTCATAGCCTCTGTGACAAGGATTTTCCCCATACTGCTAATTATAACATAAAAGGAAGAAACCATGGAAAAGGGTATTAAAAATTTACACTTAAAATGGCAGATGCAAAATTACAATTTAATTTCCTCCTAATTCATATTTTTAAGTGCAAGCAAGTTATTTCTTCATTATTAAAATTTTTAGGTTAAAGACGTGGCTCTGAAAGCTGAACCAGTTAGAAAAGAAAGGCTCAATTCTGAACTTCTACTCGGATAAAACCAGAAAGAAATGATATATGAATGTAAATGCAGTTTTATTTACCACTTTGATGCTCCAAATGGCACTGCCAGGAAGCTGCCTGGGTTTAAAAAGTTCCCGACCTTCTGAAATGTCTGGGGACCAGGAAGGTGGGCTCACTGTATTATGGGTACTCCAAGCCCCCTAGGATATGGCAGGTGAGAAAATAGATGTATAAAACTCAGCAACATAAAAGGTCAAAGCCAGCAACTAAGGAATTTTAGAACAGCAAAAACAAATGCAGACGTGTGGAAATTTAGGACAAATTGCTTCAAGTTAGGGAAAATAAGCTTTTCACTTATAGTGACTTTACACTTAAATGTTTGCAGCTACAAATTACATTAAATATTTTATTCTGGTTGAAACATCAGCACAATGAAACATTAAAAATTAAGGCTTATATGAAATCAACACTGACTTATGCATTGCAATTATAACACCAACTATAAATAAAAGGCAAACAAACTCTAAAATTAGCACTATAAGAAACTATTTGGGGATTACTTTCTTCTAACAACAATCAATTACTCCACTGGAAAGGAGAATAGATAACCTTAAAGAATGTCATGTAACCCATTGCTATACAACCCAACCAGTAGGCAAAAAATGCAATCAGAAAATGCAATAAAAAAATGAGCAATCAATAGACATGTTCATTTTAAATTGTGGAAAGTTTGTAACCTTCAGATGCAAATACCATTATAATTCTAGCATCTACTACTAGCATCTAGCATTACTCTTCCTTCAATGACTATTCGTTGTGAGTTTTGGTTTTTAAGTTAAGGAACTATTATACTAAGATTACATCCTATGGATTAAGTTGAAAACTGAAAATGTTAAAGCAATTGTCCTAAATTTGCAAATTAAAATGCCTAAAGTATCTGATTATTTATACGAGAAACAGTAACTTATTAGAATAGTTACAATAAAACTAAGACATTTTACTACCAAATAAATACATTCAGCAATAATCTGAACTAATTGATGAAAATGCTAAGCAGCATGAAGAAAAATGTTTACTCCACAAAGATAACATTTTAAAGGAAAACACAAAATAAATATCAAACAATAAAAAACTTATTTTGAATTAGGTAATTCAACAATGTTTAAGACAATGAAGTACTTACCAGGTTTCTATAATATTATCAAACTAACACATAGTAGCCTATTAATCACTTAAAAATACCATGGGGAATTTAAATAATCAACCAAAAAGAGTGTGACTATCCTCTGTGGAGCAGATAGTTAATGGGAAAACAGTATTTAAGGAAAAACCACAGAGGGAGACTGTTTGCACTTTTAATCAATCTACCTACCTCCCCTGAAGCTCAGCTAAGGACTACACTGATCTCACTTTCCCGTTATCAAATCAACTTCATGCAGACCTGTCTTCTTTCCTACTGGGCCCAGGTCTTTGGTAACCTGCTGTCACTGAAAGCCCTTTTTCTATGCTTCTTTTACTCAAAAGCAACATCCACAGAGCTCTGATGGGTTTGGAGCAGGCCCCTGTGAATGGTTCCTAGCTGTCGCTGCCAAACTTCGACTTTCCTCAGTCTCCAAACACGTTCTTCCTCCACCTGCCCTCCAAAGCTCTGCTTTTCCCAAGTCTGGCGCTGGGCAAACTTCCTCCCTACACAGTCTTAACCTGAATGGTCTTGTTGGCTATGAGGGCTGGAGACCCCCTGTTGGATTTGTTTTTTCACAAGTTCACATGTTCTGAAAGCACCAAGTTGGTATGATTTCCAACTTCCATCTTAGCATTTCCATTTCTCACACAAAATGTCTGAAGTTTACCATGTCCAAACTCTCTCCCTTTAAGAAATGGCTTGGGAGCCATAAAATACATTCTTTTCCCTACTCACTCTCCCCGTTCTTCCTCCTCAATCCTTTCCCCCATCACTCTTTCAATCCAAACCATTGGCAAATCCGGTTCATTTTATCTTCTAGTCTCTCCTCTGATCATTCTGCTTCTTTGTCCCCCACTGCCGGGCCCAATCCCACTCCAAAAGGCCTGGACTTTTTTAGCCTCTTCTTTGCCTGCTTCTCCTCAAGCCTTTATCCATGCAGCAGCCAGAAAGACTTTTCAAAAATTCAAACCTGATCAAGCAAATCACTACTGTTGTAAACCATTCAAAAGTTCTCAGTGCACTTCAAATCCAACCTTATCCACTGCCTCTCTCCAACCTCTCGGCTTGTAGCACTGTCCTGCTGCACCCACCTTGGCTACCCAGGCTTTCCGGCTATCCTTCAAGCATGCTTTGCTCTGCATCCCACAGGGCCCTGCTAACTCAGAACAATTCCAACTCTGATGGCTGCTTCTTCCAATTCCTCAGGTATGGGCTTAATTTTGCTCATCAACAAGGCCCTTCCTCAGCACTCAAATGAACCATCATTTCCCTTATCACGCCTTTGTATCTTCTCATTGGTAAAAATTTGGGCTCATAGGTTGTATTGCTTATAATTATTTAGTGGTAGAGAGTAGAGACCAGAGATGTGTAAATTAGTGCTCAATAGTTCCACTGGTTTTTCTCTTAGGATATCTGGCTAAAGTACATCATAAATTCCTTTTGGTAGATTGTTTAGGGTTATGTCAATAGGCAGCTCTTAAAACATATCTTGAACAGTCATACTCGATAATGTTATATTATCCATCATAATTTAAAATTTGGAGAGAAAAATGGCGATGGAGTAGATGAACGTGTCTTGAGCTTTCTCCCTGAGCAAACAGAGAGAACAGCTGAGGGTCGCACAGGGAGTGTTTGTTGGTGATTTAAGGGATACTGTACTCTAGGAGAAGGTGGGGGTCTGCTGGACAGGGATTCCCTGACCAGGCAGCCCATACTGCTGCCAGGTTCCCTGCCTGAGCCGCCAGCTCGGACGCAGAGACCACACCCCATCTTGAAGGGGAAAGTGGATGTTTATGGAAGCCTGAAAATCTACAGCTGCGCCACCCACCGAACAGCTGCGAACCCCAGAACACTGGTCCCCAATCAGTGCAAACACTCGGAATTCAGAGGAGCTCCACATGCCACATGGAAAGGTCAGATTTCGCCTGGGATAAGGTAAGGTTTCTGGCACCACAGAACAGAAAGGTGCGCAGTGGGAGCTGCAGGGTTGGGGAAATCTGCACCTAGAGAAATCCGTGGCTGTTGGGCAGGACGTAATCCCTGAAAAGCAACCCATTTTGACCTGACACATAAGGACAGCCTGGGAGTTATTAAAGTTTGCCAGCTGCTTGGACAGGAGTGGGGAAAGGGAACTGCGCAGACTTGGGCTCTTTCCTCTTCAGATCCTTGCTTCTGATTGCTAAGCCCAATACATAGGATCACCCCGTTGGAGACACCCTGGGAGACTGCAGAGGCAAGTTGTTTTTCTGGAGGCTAGGGATCAAAGCAGGGAGTGACCATCGGATAACAAGCTCTGAAGCAGCCCACTCCCACAAACCGGTATTGAGTTTTGCCAAAGGGAAAGCAGGATCTAAGCACAGGCTAGAGAGGACCTATAGTCTCAGAGGTCAACTCCGAAACACTGCCACCCAGGGGATGACTCACAAATTGACTCTTGTCTAATCACAAAAGAATAAAGTGATTAAGACATACCCACCGGCTTAAAAACTAGTGGAACGCAGGGAATTGCAATATTGTCCTGACTGGGAAACAGGTATGCCAAACAGATCAACAGAGGAAGTGAATGACTTTCACTACTGCACACTATATTTAACTTTTTAATTAATTTTTTTCATCTTTCACTTAAGAAACTAATTTTTTTCTCTTTTTTCCTCACTTGATTTTACCTTTTTAATTATTACATTTTTATTTTCAATCAATATTATTATTACTACTATTTTACCTTTTTGGGGAAAAAAGTCATTTTCTTTTTATTTTACTTTGGTATTAGAGTTCTACATTCTAATTGCATCTTTCCTTTAGCATCATTTTATTCTATCTCAACACTACCTTTATGCTTTCATGCTCTTCCTAAATTTTCCCCTTTTGTTCTCCTGTTTTTCTTACCCTTTTCCTACTTTAGATTTTTTTCTATTCTTTCTTTTTACCCCATTAAAATTTCACCCCACTTATATATCTAATTTCCAATCGCCTGCTCCAAGTCCATACATACCTATCTCTTCTCTATCTTCACTATCCAAAAAATTGTTTTCTCTCTGTCCTTTTGTTGTTTGCTTCAATGGTAATTATATTGATTTTTTATACATTTTTGAGAGATTGTTTTGCTTATTCTTCTTATCTTGTTGTATTTTTTGTTCGCTTTGTTTTTGTTTGATTTTTACTTCTGTTTTCCCTCGCCTCCCTTGATATTAGTTGCTGTTTGTAGTTTGCTTTAATCTCCAGTACTTGTTGCTGCCATTTGTTAGGATTAGTGCTCTTCTATTGTAGTTGTCTCCATATATATATATATATATATATATATATATATATATATATATATATAAAATTTGTTCCCCTTCTCTTTCTTACTCTTTCTTTTCTCATTTTTTTTCTCCCTTCTCCGAATTTCATTTTGGCACTCCTTTCTTTTTCTTCTTCTATCCTCTTTTCTTCTTTCTCTCCTACCCCCTAATTTGTCTCTCTCTGGTGGTCACCTTTATATGTGCCTATTAATATTGTGAATACATTTCTGTTCAGGGCCTTGTGTGTTATACCCGATTGTGCTGTTTTTGTGCCTTTAGATCAATGTGCAGAAGAGAAAGAACTACATAACTAGACACCCGGAGAAGAGAGACCATAGGCAGACAAAGAAACAGCCCACATATGAAAGAAAAGCAGGAATCACCAGAAAAGAAAGTAAACAAAATGGAGGCAAGCAACCTGCCAGAGAAAGAATTTAGAGAAATGGTCATAAGGTGGCTGAAAAGAATGGAAAATAAATTTGACAATATGAGTAAAAACCAAGAGGAAATGAAGAAGAACCAAAAAGAAATGAAAAATGACATAGCTGCTGTAAACAACTCAATAAGAAGCATCAATAGGAAATTAGAAGAAGCAGAGGACCGCATCAGTGAGCTAAAAGACAAGTTAGGAAAAAATACCCAAGTACAGCAGTTTCCAGAAAAAAATATTAAAAAACAAGAGGAGAGCCTAAAGGAACTTTGGGATAACATGAAACAAACAACATTCGTATAATAAGGGTTCCAGAAAGAGTGGAAACTGAGCAAGGAATAGAAAACCTGTTTTGAAGAAATAATGACAGAAAACTTCTCTAATATAGGAAAGAAAAAACCCATACAAATCCAAGAAATTCACAGAATCCCAAGCAAAATGAACCTCAAAAGACCAACACCAAGGCACTATATAATTAAATTGGCAAACACCAATGACAAAGTAAGAATCTTGAAAGCAGCTAGAGAAATAGAAAGTTACCTACAAAGGAACCCCCATCAGACTAGCGACTGATTTCTTAACAGAAACACATCAGGCCAGAAGGGAATGGAATGAAATATACAAAGTCATGCAAAGGAAGGGTCTGAATCCAAGAATACCATATCCAGCAAGGCTATCAATCAAAACTGAAGGAGCTTCACAGACAAAAAAGGACTAAGGGAATTTATTACCATCAAACCAGCAATGCAAGAAATGTTAAAGGGTCTGCAGTAAAAAAAGAAATAGGAAGCAAAGAAGGAACACAGGGGTAAAGAATAAAAATGGTGAAAAATAAGTTTATATCAATAATAACTTTAAATGTAAATGGATTAAATGCTCCAATCAAAAGACACAGGGAAACGGATTGGATAAGAAAACATGACCCCTATATCTGCTGTCTACAAGAAACCCAACTCAGAAAAAAAGATACTTACAGACTGAGAGTGAAAGGATGAAAAACAGTTTTTCAGGCAAATGGAAAAAAAAAAAAAAGATGGAATAGCAATACTTATCGTATTTTCTGGCATCTAAGATGACCCCCAACATGTCCAGTTAAAATATAAAATTTGGGATATATTCGCCCTATAAGATGACACCCAGCATATAAGACGACCCCTGACTTTTGAGAAGACTTCCCTGGGTTAAAAAGTAGTCTTATATATTGGAAAATACAGTATATCTGACAAAGTAGATCTGAAAGTGAAGGACATAAGAAAAGGAAGGCCACTTCATAATATTAAAGGGAGCAATCCAACAAGAAGAAATAACTGTGGTAAAGATATACTACCCAATACAGGAGCATTGAAATACATAAAAAAAAAAAAAGCAAAGCTGCTGGAGGATATCAAGGGGAAGATTAATAGCAACACAATCATAGTAGGAGACTTTAATATCCCAATATCACCACTGGAAAAATCCTCTAAACAAAAAATCAGCAAAGAAACATCAATCCTAAATGACTCACTAGACCAGATGGAATTAATTGATATCTTCAGAACATTTCACCCCAAAGCCACAGAATACACATTCTTCTCAAGTGTACATGGGTTATTTTCAAAGATAGACCATATGTTGGGTATATTCAAATTCAAGAAGATAGAAATCATATCAAGCATCTTCTCAGATAATAGAGGCATAAAACTGGAAATTAACTACAATAAAAACAATCCAAAGAAATCAAATACATGGAGACTAAACAGCATGCTATTAAAAATGAATGGGTTACCAGAGAGATCAAAGAAGAAATAAAAAATATCATGGCAACAAATGACAATGCCAACACAACAATCCAAAAATCTATGGGACACAGTCTTGAGAGGGAAATTCATAGCTCTACAAGCCTACTACAAAAAAACAAGAAACAATGGTAATAAATTACCTAACCCTACAATTCAAAGAGTTAGAAAGAGAGCAACAAGAAAAACCCAGTGTAAGCAGAAGGAAGGAAATAGTAAAGATCAGAGTAGAGATAAATAACCTAGAGACCAAAGAAGCAATACAAAAGATCAACAAAACCAAGAGCTGGTTCTTTGAAAGGATAAACAAGATTGATGAACCTCTAGCTAGGCTCACCAAGAAGCAAAGAGAAGGGATTCAAATAAACATAATCAGAAATGAAAGAGGAGAAATAACAATAGACCCCACGGAAATACAAAGGATTGTTAAATACTGTGAACAACTCTATTACAACAAATTGGACAACCTGCAGGAAATAGACATGTTCCTAGAAAAATATAACCTTCCAAAAACTCAATCGACAAGAATCTAAACATCTCTATAGACCAATAACTATGGAAGAAATTGAAGCAGTCATCAAAAAGCTTCCAGCAAACAAAAGCCTGGGGATAGATAGCTACACAGGGTAGTTTTATCAAACATTCAAGGAAGAATTAAAACCTATCCTCCTCAGACTATTCCAAACAATTCAAGAGGAAGGAATATTTTCAAGCACTTTCTATGAAGCAAGCATCACCCTAGACAAAACCAGATAAAGACAACACAAAGAGAATTTCAGGCCAATATCCCTCATGAACATAGATGCCAAAATCCTCAAGAAAATTCTAACAAATCAGATCCAGCAGTACATCAGAAAGATGATACACCATGACCAAGTGAATTTATCCCAGGAATGTAAGGATGGTACAATATCTGCAAATCAATAAACGTGATACACTGAGAAATAAAAATCACATAGTTTCATCAATTGAGGAAAAAAAGCGTCTGACAAAATCCAACACCTTTTGTTGATAAAAACTCTCAACAAGTTGGGAACAGAAGGATCACACCTTAACATCATAAAAGCCATATATGATAAACCCACAGCTAACATACTCTAAAAACTAAAATCATTTCCCCTAAGAACAGGAACAAAACAGGGATGCCCACTCTCCTCAATCCTGTTTGACATAGTATTGGAAGTATTAGCCACTGCAATTAGACAAGAAGAAGAAATAAAAAGCATCCAAGTTGGAAAAGAAGTAAAGCTGTCCTTATTTGCAGATGACAAGATACTGTACATAAAAAACCCAAAAGACTCCATCAAAAAACTAACAGACTTAATGAATGAATTCGGCAATGTAGCAGGATACAAAATTAATACCCAGAAATCTGTGGCATTTCTATACACTAATAGTGAACTTACAAAAAGAGAGACTAAAAAAGCAATCCTATTTACCATCGCACCAAAAAAATTAAGATATCTAGGAATAAACTTAACTAAGGAGGCAAAAGACCTATATGCAAAAAAGAGAGGAAGACATAAACAGATGGAAGAGCATACCATGCTCATGGATTGGGAGAACCAACATCATCAAAATGTCCATACTACCGAAAGCAATCTATAGATTCAATGCACTCCTCATTAAAATACCAACGGCATATTTCACAGACCTAGAAAGAATTCTCCAAAGATTCATCTGAAACAAAAAAAAAGACCCCGAAATAGCCACAGTAATCCTGAGAAAAAAGAATAAAGTAGGTGGGATCTCAATACCAGATTTCAAGCTGTATTACAAAGCCACTGGTCTCAAAACAGCCTGGTACTGGCACTGGCACAAGAACAGACATATAGACCAATGAAATAAAATAGAGAATCCAGATATCAACCCAAACCACTGTGTTCAATTAAGATTTGACAAAGGACCCCTGGCCAGCTTGGCTCAGTGGATAGAGCTTCAGGCTGCAGACTGAAGAGTCCTGGGTTCGATTCCGGCCAAGGGCACATGCCTGGGTTGCGGGCTCGATCCCCAGTGGGGGGCATGCAGGAGGCAGCCAATCAATGCTTCTCTCACATCATTGATGTTTATTTCTCTCTCTCTGTCTCCCTTACCCTCTGAAATCAATAAAGAAATATATTTTTTTAAAAAAAAAGAAAAAAAATATTTGACAAAGGAGGCATGAACATACATACAGTGGAGTCAAGACAGTCTCATTAATAAATGGTGTTGGGAAAATTGGACAAATACAAAAAAATGGAACTAGACCACCAACTTAAACCATACACAAAAATAAACTCAAAATGTATACAAGACTTAAATATAAGACGGGAAACCATACAAATACTAGAGTAATCCACAGGCAACCAAATCTCAGACATATGCCGAAGGAACTTCTTCACTGATACTGCTCCGAGGCCAATGGAAGCTAATGAGAGTTGTATAGATCAAGAATGTTTGGATGTCACTTTAGAGATTATTGGAAAACCACGCAACTGCTATGAAGAACTTATATAATAAAAGCTTGGATAATAACATTATGAATTTTAATAAGTATGTTATGAGACATGAAAGACAAATGGTGTGCAATTTTATAGGAACAGAAGAAAAATTATGATATACTTATTCTCACAAAGAAGAAATTATCTAATATATTCCTTAGACCTTAAACCTGAAATTTAGCTGTAATTATTAACTTTAGTTATAAATTATTCTTCAGATCTCAGTTTTGATCAAAAAAGAACAGATCAGAGGAAGTTAGTGCTCCCTGTCGACTGCAACATAGACTGCACTGTCGTTGCACTTGAATTTACACTAACTACACTTGCACTTATTCGTTGCCATTGGCATATAAAGCTTGATGAGAAGAGACCAACCTTTCTCTTCACTGCTATGTTAACCATTGTTTAGCATTTATTGAACATCTACTTTTTTCTCCTACTTATTACCTATTTTGCATGCATAATCACATCTCCAAGTCTTAAAAGTCAACCTGGGGCTACCCTCTCCCAGCATGCTATGCAAAAGCAAAACAAAACAGAACCAATGAAGCATAAAAGGATGAGTTTGGCTTAAAGTGAAAATGATGAAGAATAGAAAACTAACAAGAGAAACAGAAAACGTTATAATGACTTTTGGGAACATACATTACAGCTGCAGCAGCGAACACCTCAAAGCATTCTTTTCACATACGTAAGTCTCATACAAAACGGAGGTTGACATCAAACAGAACAAGAAATTTAGTCCTGGTTTGGCACATACCATAAAAGCATAGAAACAGAATGTGAATTTGGCTGGTGCTAGCAAGTGGCTTTGTTTTGTTTTTATATGTTTTTATTGATTTTGAGAAAGGGAGAGGGAGAGAGAGTTAGAAACACCAATGATGAGAATCATCGATTCTCCTGCACACCCCCTACTGGAGAATAAGCCTGCAACTTGGGCATGGGCCCTGACTGGGAATCAAACCAGTGACCTCTTGGTTCCTGGGTCAATGCTCAACCTCTGAGTCACACCAGCTGGACACTAGCAGTGGTTTTGGTAATGACTTCAGAAATGTCACGATAGGAATAAGGGCACGTCTGATGGTTGACACCCCAAAGAGTTGGACATTTTTAGGGTCAAAACTACAATTCAATTTCTCAATGGTTTAGAGTAGTGCTTCTTAGACTTTAGTCAGCATGGGGATCTTCATAAAACACACATTAAAGTGGCCTCTGAGAGTCTGCCAGTCCTGAAGGTTACACTTTAAGAAACAAGGGTTGAATCTTCAATTTTCCTACAAAACAGGCCTGGCCTGCAAGTCTTGAGTTTTTCCTATCGCTAGCCCACAGTACCCTGCTGTCTTCTCTACTCTAGCATACACCACACACATTATAAAAGTCTGTTGCATCAGCCTAAGAACAAGATCATCATGGTTTGATTCCCGGTCAGGCACATGCCTGGGTTCCAGGCTTGATCCCCAATGTGGGGCATGCAGGAGGCAGCCTATCAATGATTCTCTCTCATCATTGATGTTTCTGTCTCTCTCTCCCTCTCCCTTCCTCTCTGAAATCAATAAAAAAAAAAAAATTTTTTTTTAAAACCTACTACATATCTTGTTTACTGAGAGCAGTGTTTGTTTCATTTGCACATATCTGTACAAGTGATTATTAGTCAATCTGATTGGTTGTAGGAACACTGCTCCAGCTACATTTAATATGTGATTATTCTCAAGTCTCCATTTTCACAGAATAATAACTATAGTAATCTACTATTCAAGAAAGAAAACAGGGCAGCACAAATATTTACTGTGTATCAGGTGCTTTATGTGTGTTTTCGTTCAACTATAACAGAACCACATGATATAGTTTTACAGATGAAGCAACAAGACAGTTCACAAGGTGACTTGTTTAGTGTCATAGATAATAATGGAAGAATAAGGGTTTACATCCAAACAACTGCACTATGGAAATGTCATGCTCATTTTTATATTCATCAGTCTTTCCTAGACCAATTAGTCATTGTAAAAGCCTATGTAAATAATATAAAATACTTTGTAGAAGTCACTTTCTAAAAAGACAGCATACTGCCACTCAGCCACAAGGAGGTATGCTTGGACTGTTATCTTGAACACTTCGAAACCTGATGCATGAAATTCGTCCATGGGAGCAGGAGGGTCTCTCAGCCAGGCCTGCACCCTCTTTCAATCCGGGACTTCTCAGTGGATGTCCGACTGCCAGTTTAGGCCCTATCTCTCTCACAATCCAGAACTGCTGGCTCCTAACCACTGGCCTGCCTGCCTGCCTCATCACCCCTAATCACTCTGCCTGTCTGCCTGGTCGCCCCTAGCCACTCACCTGCCTGCCTGCCTGCCTGATCAGCCCTAACCACTCGCCTGCCTGCCTGATCACCCCTAACTGTCTCTGCATCTCAGCCCCCACCACCACTGCTTTGTCTGGAAGAATGTCCAGAATGACATCCCGAAGGTCGTCCAGCTGTCTAGTGTAATTAGCATATTACACTTTTATTACAGATGATCTCCTCTTCCCTTGAACTACCACAGATGAGACCAAACTGGAATAGTGAAGAAAAAGTAAAGGGGGCGGGAAGAAGGCTAGGCAGACTTTGATAACGGATAGCAACTAGCAAATTATAAGCCTAGAGAGAAACCAGGATTTAGGCAATCCAGCTTAAAAACTGGTTTAGTCTCCACCCTCCATAAGGAGCCTGGAAAGAAATCCTTTGTTTCTAAGTCTTGCCAAGCAAGTTCAAGCACTTGCCACCTTAACCATGAAGCATCCTAGGCCACATGGGCCACTTCCACCACTCTTTCATAGGAATAGAACATGAAACTGACTTGTTACTTGAAACACTTATTTAAAAATGTTATTGTAGTATATATGTTATAAAATTTCATGTTTCACAATAAATTTACTTAATATAATGAAAATAAGAAATCCAGTTCACAATGTAATAGGAACACAGTTTTGATCTAAGAAAGAACTCTTTTTGGCCCTAATTGATTTGGCTCAGTGGTAAAGGTCGGCCTGAGGACTTAAGGGTCTCAGGTTTGATCCCGGTCAAGGGCATGTACCTCAGTTGCAGGCACATACCCAATAGGGAGTGTGCAAGAGGCAACTGATGGATCTTTCTCTCTCATTGATGTTTCTAACTCTCTCTCTCATTGATGTTTCTAACTCTCTATCCCTCTCCCTACCTCTCTATAAAAAAAATTAATAAACTTTATTTTTTTAAAAAGAACTCTTTTTGGAACCCTACTACACTGAAGAAATTTCACCTTCTTTATGAGAAACTCAACAGTTATCAGTCTTAGAACTTAGAGAAATTCCTAAACTTTCCATATTGATGATGTTAGCAACAAAAGTGGTGGAAAGGCAAAATCAAAACTAAAAAAATTCTTAGAATTTGAGTTTTTAAAATAAAATTTAAATATTTCAAGAAAATATTTTATAGCTTAAATAAAAACTCAATACTATCATGAAAACAATTAGTAGATAAATGTCTAAAGTAGATCACAGTTGTGTGATTACATTAAATATTTCCCTACAAAATAAGATGCTACAAACAGGGCAAATAACTGATGAGCTAAGATGACTAGTATCTCAGAATTTGCAAATTAGAATGCATTAAGTACAACTGTGGGATAAGAGAATAGAAACTGAAAAACAGATTTGATATAATAAAATAATTTTCCATCTTATTTTCCACCACTGATTAAGGAGCATTTCTTGTAGTATTATGTTTAATGCATAAAAATAATAAAAACAATGACTGACACAGTTCCATAATTCAGGATTCCACTAACAGTAATAAGGTGAAATAGCTCTCAGAGGCTGTATTTTATGTTTAAAAATCTCCCCAGATGATTAAAATATGCTGTAAGGGCAAGAACCACTTTTCTAATCCCAATGTGAATATATCTACAAAAACACTGAAAAATTGAATAATAAAGTATATATGAATGTCTAACTTCAATAAAGGATGACAGAAAAACCAACTGGTTTATTGGGACAAGCAGTATGAAACCAAGTCCAATTTGCTACCTGTCATTGTGCCCAGTAATTTCCTTTCTCCCACTACCTTATCAAGACTAATTTTTCCTTCTCATCTTTGTGAAATCCTGTGTCTGAAATGAGAAAGAAAACAAAAAAGAATGTTTTTCTATCTACAACCATCAAAAAAATTTGTTACTATTCCTGGAGTTAGTAAGATCTGGAAGTATACATGAGCCATATATTTGAAGTATCTCATGAAGAAAACATATTGCTCACTAAATAACAGCTAAAGTCTGCCACATAAAAGTCACAATATAAAACACTGAAGTTAAATTACTAATCTCCTCCAAAGGGAAAATAATGCCATTTGATAATGGACTCCCAATATTTGAGAAATCTATTCCTTTCCATGTCCTGACATCTAAGATTAGTGACTTATATACCCATACTCCAATATCACTACACACATACTCATGTGTTATGTATATACACATTTATAAATGTCCTCATATATGTATCAATGTGAATATGAGGTATATAGGTATATGGAATATATATTGACTAGTGGCCTGCTGCACAAAATTCGTGCAAGAAGGGAGGTTTCCCTCACTCCAGCCTGCACCCTCTCTAATCGGAAACCCCTTGGATGATGTCTGACTGCTGGTTTAGGCCCAATTCCACCCAGCACCGACTGCAGGACTGACTTCTGGTCTGTCAAGCCTTCAGTCATTTTGGACATTATGGACCCTGGGTTTTTATATATTAGGGTAATCTATATTGAAAATACAGTGATTTGTTGCAACAACAAATGTTTTTGTTATCTGTTTTAAAATGTGTTCCGTGAGCAATTGGAGTAAGTATAATATTCCTACTTCAGTCCCTAAAAATAGTGAGAGCAGCCCACCCAGTGTGGCTCAGTGATTGAGCATCAACCCATGAACAGGTCACCAGTTCAATTCCTGGTCAAGGCACATATCCAGATTGCATACCCAATAGGCAGGAGGCAGCCAACTGATGATTCTTATCATTGATGCTTCTATCATGTTCCTATCTCTCCCTCTCCCTTCTTCTCTAAAGTCAATAAATATATATAAACATATTATATATTTTTTAAATGGTGAAAGCATAGCAAAATCTTTGGTTTATCAATTTCAAATTCATTTAGTATTTCTTTTAATTTCATCAGTAATCCTGGAACTGAAATTTTCACATTAAAATGCTTTGCTGTGCATTGTGCATTAAGGTAGCCATTAGTCATGAGGCTGTGAAGCACTTCCAATGTAGTTAGTCTAAAACCAGAGCTAGAATACAGAGCCTGAAGAGTGAATGGAAAATATCTGATTAATAATTTTTATATAGATTAAAAGCTAAAATGTACTGGGCTAAATAAAACCTTAAAGTTTACCTAACCTGCTTCTTTTTATTGGGACTACTCAAAAAAATTGAAATTAGACTAAGGCTTGAATATTTCTATTGCACAGCACAGGCTTATTCATCCACTGTAACTCCCGAAAACATTTGATTATCCAATCAATAACTGTCATCAATTTACAACTTATAGATTTTCTTGGTGTCTAATCAAAGAATTCATTTAATTTCTAAGTGAATTCTTAGAAAAGTTCATGTACTCTTAGGAAATGGTTAAGGTAAATAAATATTTGACCACTATAAAACAGAATTTTAATTGGTGAAACACAATTCTCAAATTAGGATGGCATTCACTATACTGGTCAAGACCACAGGACTGATGACATTTAACAAACTATGGAAATGACACCAATACTAACAATAAAATTTTAAAAATATGGAAACCAAAGAATCTTGCTTATATCACAACTGCTATGACAATCCATCTTATTTTATAGCCAGTTTCCACTGCCAAGAATATGCAAAATAAGCACTAAATAAAAAATATAGGAGACAGAAAATGGCGGCGGAGTAGACGGACGCGTCTGGATCTTTGTCGCTGGGCAGAGGGAGAGAGAGCGGCTGAGAGTTGCATTGGGAGTGTTTGTTGGCAAGCTAGGAGTCAGTTGTCCTCCAGGGGAAGGCGGGGAACTGCTGGAAGGGGCTCTCCCGGCCGGGCAGCCCCACTGCCACGGGGTTTTTGTCCGCCGGAGCCACCAGCGCGAACGCGGAGCCCGAGCCATCTTGCAGTGGGAGGTGGATGTCTGCGGCTCTGAAGCCTTCGGCTGGGCACCCATCGAGCAGCCAGGGACCCGGGGACCCAGAACTCCGCTCTCCAATCGGCGCAGACACGCGGCGGAATCAGAGATCCACAGAGCACACGGAAAGGTCAGATTGCGCCTGACTTAAGGGGGAGGTGGATGTCTGCCGAGGTCTGAAAGCTGCGGCTGACGGAGGCACCCACAGAGCAGCCAGGACCCAGAGCGCGGCTTCCCAGGCGGCACAGACGCGCAGGCGGAGGATTCAGAGATCCACACTGCGCGCGTGCGCGGAAGGGTCAGACTTAGCCTGGGCCAGGGTGCGGTCTCCTACCCCCGCAGGGCAGAGACGCGCACACTGTGGGAGCCGGGCTGCGGGAAAGCTGCCTCTGGAGAGGTCCGCAGAGGTGGTCAGGGCGTGATCCCTGAGTGTGAAGGCAAACCCTCTGAGCTGTTGACAGAGGGGAGCTCTGGAAAACGACTCTTTTTTTTTTTTTTTTTCTGGGGCAGAGGGACAGCCTGGGAGTTATTACAGTGTCCCGGCTGCAAAACCCCCACAAACTGGTTTTGAGAACCACAGAGTAGCAGGATCTGAGCACAGCCTAGAGAGGTCCTGTGCTTTGTCTCAGAGATCAATTCCGAAACACTGCCACCCAATGGATGACACACAAATTGACTCTCGCATAACCACAAGAGAATAAAGAGATTAAAACACCAAGAGGGGAACACAGGGAACTGCAATACCTCCCCTACTGGGAAACAGGAGTGCCAAGCCGAATAATAGTGGAAGTGAAGGACCATTCTATTTTTCTTCTTTTTTTTTTATTTTTCCTTTTTTCTTTTTTCTTTTTTTAAATTTTTTCTTTTTTATTTTTCATTTTCACATATTTTAATTAAAAGAATATTTTTTTTCTTTTTGCCTCAATTGATTTTACCTTTATAATTATTACATTTTTGTTTTAAACTAGTATTATTAATTACCATTAGTACTTTACCGTTTTGGGGGAAAAAAAGTGTCATTTTGTTTTCTCTTTATTTTATTTCAGGATTAGAGTTCTACATTCTATTTTCATCTTTCCTTTACCATAATTTTACTCCAACTCAACTCTACCTTTATGCCAACACTTTCCTCCTAACTTTCCCCATTTTGTTGTCTTGTTTCTCTTTCCCTTTTCCAACTTTAGATTCTCCCTATTTTTCTCTTTACCTGGTTAAAATTTCACCCCATTTATATATCTAATTTCAAATCCCCTACTACACGTCCACACAAACCTCTCTCCTCTTGTCTTCACTAGCCAAAAAGTTGTCTTTTCTCTATGTCCTTTTGTTACTATCTGCCTGAAAAGTGATTATATCGATTTTTTGAAATTTTTTTGTGAGATTGTTTTAGTTTATTCTACTTGTTTTATTTTGCTTTTTGCTTGCTCTGTTTTCTACCTCTCTTTTCCCTCACCTCCCTCGATACCAGTTGCTATTTGCAATTTGGCTTAATCTCTAGGTACTGGTTGCTGGCCTTTATTGGGATTAGTGACTGTTCTATTGGAGTTGTCTCCTGACATCTATATTTTGTTCCTCTTTTCTCTCTTATACACTTTCTTTTCTCTCTGACTTTTTTCTCTTCCTCTTTCCTCCTCCTTTTTCTCCTTTTTATTTTCTTATTTTATTTTATTGTTCATTTATTTATCTTTTTTTTTTTTCTCACTCTCCCAATTTGATTTTGGCACTTCTTTCTTTTCTTTTTTCCTCATTTTCCTCTCCTTCTTTCTCTATTTACCCCTAATTTGTCCTTCATTGGTGGTCACCTTATTTGTGATTATTAACATCTTGAATACATTTCTACTCAGTGCCTTGTGTGCTGTACCTGGTCGTGTTGTAGTTTGTGCCTTTCAATCAACATAGGAGAGAGAACTACATAACCAGACACCCAGAGAAGAAAGACCATGGGCAGAAAAAGAAACAGCCCACATAAGACAGAAAGGCAGGTTTCACCAAAAAAGAAAGTAAACGATATAGAACCACAAATAAGCCTACCAGAGAAAGAGTTCAGAGAAATTATCATAATGTGATTGAAAAGAATGGAAGACAAATTTGACAATATGAGTAAGAGCCAAGAGGAAATGAAGAAGAACCTAGAGGAGAAGAAGCAGTAAGAAGAAATGCAGAAGAACCTAGAGGAGGTGCAGAATAAACAAGAAGAAATGAAAAATGACATCACTGCTATGAAGAACTCAATAGAAAGCATCAAAAGTAGACTAGAAGAAGCAGAGGACCGCATCAGTGAGCTAGAAGACACGGTAGGAAAAAATACCTAAGTACAGCAGCTTCTAGAAAAAAAAGTTAAAAAGCAAGAGGAGAGTCTAAGGGAACTTTGGAATAACATGAAACAAAATAACATCCGCATAACTGGGGTTCCAGAAAGAGTGGAAACTGAACAAGGATTAGAGAACGTGTTTGAAGAAATAATGACAGAAAATTTCCCCAATAAAGAAAAAACCCACACAAATCCAAGAAGCTCACAGAGTCCCAAGCAAAATGAACCTCAACAAACCGACACCGAGGCACATTATAATTAAATTGGCAAACACCGACAACAAAGTAAGAATCTTAAAAGCAGCCAGAGAGAAACAGAAAGTTACCTACAAAGGAACCCCCATAAGACTAGCTACTGACTTCTCAACAGAAACTCGTCAGGCCAGAAGGGAATGGAATGAAATATACAAAGTCATGCAAAGGAAGGGTCTGAATCCAAGAATACTGTACCTTGCAAGACTCTCAATCAAAATTGAAGGTGAAATCAAAAGCTTCACAGACAAAAAAGGACTAAGGGAATATATTACCACCAAACCAGCAATGCAAGAAATGTTAAAAGGTCTGCTGTAATAAAAGGAAAGAGGAAGCGAAGAAGGAACTCGGGGGTAAGGACTAAAAATGGCAACAGATAAGTACTTATCAATAATAACTTTAAATGTAAACGGATTAAATGCTCCAATCAAAAGACATAGGGTAACCGATTGGATAAGAAAACATGATCCATATATCTGCTGTCTGCAAGAAACCCACCTTAGGAAAAGAGATGCACACAGATTGAGGGTGAAGGGATGGAACATGGTATTTTAGGCAAATGGAAATGAAAAAAAAGCTGGGGTTGCAATAGTTATATCTGACAAATTAGATCTCAAAGTGAAGGGCATAACAAGAGATAAAGAAGGCCACTTCATAATACTAAAGGGAACAATCCAACAAGAAGAAATAACTCTGGTAAACATATATGCACCCAATATAGGAGCACCTAAATACATAAAAAAAACTCTTGGAGGATATTAAGGGAGAGATTGACAGCAATACAATCATAGTAGGAGACTTTAATACCCCACTGTCACCATTGGACAAATCCTCTAAACAAAAAATCAGCAAAGAAACATCAATCCTAAATGACTCACTAGACCAGATGGAATTAATTGACATCTTCAGAACATTTCACCCCAAAGCCACAGAATATACATTCTTCTCCAGTGCACATGGGTCATTTTCAAAGATAGATCATATGTTGGGTCATAAGAAAAGTCTCTTCAAATTCAAGAAGATAAAAATCATATCAAGCATTTTCTCAGACCACAATGGCATAAAATTGGAAATCAACTATAATAAAAACAATAGAAAGAAATCAAACACATGGAGACTAAACAGCATGATATTAAACAACGAATGGGTAACCAGAGAGATCAAGGAAGAAATAAAAAACATCATGGCAACAAATGACAATGATAACACAACAATACAAAATTTATGGGACACAGTGAAAGCAGTCTTGAGAGGGAAGTTCATAGCCCTACAAGCCTACTGCAAAAAACAGGAAACAATGGTAATAAATTACCTAAACCTACAACTCAAAGAGATAGAACGAGAGCAACAAGAAAAGCCCAGTGTACTCAGAAGGAAGGAAATAGTGAAGATCAGAGCGGAGATAAACAACTTGGAGACCAAAGAAACAATTCAAAAGATCAACAAAACAAAGAGCTGGTTCTTTGAAAGGATAAACAAGATTGATGGACCCCTAGCCAGGCTCACCAAGAAGCAAAGAGAGAAGACCCAAATAAACAAAATCAGAAATGAAAGAGGAGAAATAACAACAGACCCTGTGGAAATACAAAGGATTGTTAAAAAATACTATGAACAACTCTATTCCAACAAATTGGACAACCTGCAAGAAATGGACATTTTCCTAGAAAAATATAACCTCCCAAAACTCAATGAGGAGGAAGCCAAACATCTCAATAGCCCAATAACTATGGAAGAAAATGAAGCAGTAATCAAAAAGCTTCCAGCAAATAAAAGCCCGGGTCCAGATGGCTACATAGGAGAGTTTTACCAAACATTCAAGGAAGAATTAAAACCTATCCTCCTCAGACTATTCAAAAACATTCAAGAAAAAGGAATACTACCAAACACCTTCTATGAAGCCAGCATCACCCTAATACCAAAACCAGATAAATACAACACAATGAAAGAGAATTATAGGCCAATATCTCTCATGAACATAGATGCCAAAATCCTCAACAAAATTCTAGCAAACCGGATCCAGCAGTACATCAGAAAGGTCATACACCATGACCAAGCAGGATTCATCCCAGGAATGCAGGGATGGTTCAATATCCGCAAATCAATAAATGTGATACATCACATAAACAATTTGAGAGATAAAAATCACATAGTCATATCAATTGATGCAGAAAAAGCATTTGACAAAATCCAACATCCTTTCTTGATAAAAACTCTCAGCAAAGTGGGAATAGAAGGATCATACCTCAACATCATAAAAGCCATATATGATAAACCCACAGCTAACATCATACTCAATGGGCAAAAACTAAAACCATTTCCCCTAAGAACAGGAACAAGACAGGGATGCCCACTCTCACCTCTCCTGTTCGACATAGTACTGGAAGTATTAGCCATTGCAATTAGACAACAAGAAGAAATAAAAGGCATCCAAATTGGAAAAGAAGAAGTAAAGCTGTCCTTATTTGCAGATGACATGATATTGTACATAAAAAACCCAAAGGACTCCATTCCAAAACTAATTGACTTAATTAATGAATTCGGCAATGTAGCAAGATACAAATTTAATGCTAAGAAGTCTGTGGCATTTCTATACACTAACAGTGAAATTATAGAAAGAAAAACTAAAAAAGCAATCCCATTTACCATTGCACCAAAAAAATTAAGATACCTAGGAATAAACCTAACTAAAGAGGTAAAAGATCTTTATGCAGAAAACTACAGGACACTGAAAAAAGAGATAGAGGAAGATGTTAACAGATGGAAGAGCATACCATGCTCATGGATTGGGAGAATCAACATCATTAAAATGTCCATACTACCCAAAGCAATCTACAGATTCAACGCACTACCCATTAAAATACCAACGACATATTTCACAGACCTACAAAGAATTCTTCATAGATTCATCTGGAACAAAAAAAGACCACGGATAGCTACAGCAATTCTGAGAAAAAAGAATAAAGTAGGTGGGATCCCAATACCAGACTTCAAGCTATACTACAAAGCAACTGTTCTCAAAACAGCCTGGTACTGGCACAAGAACAGACATATAGATCAATGGAATAGAATAGAGAACCCAGATATCCACCCAAACCACTATGCTCAATTAATATTTGACAAAGGAGGCATGAACATTCAATGGAGCCAAGATAGCCTCTTCAATAAATGGTGTTGGGAAAATTGGACAGATACATGCAAAAAATTGAAACTGGACCACCAACTTACACCAAATACAAAAATAAACTCAAAATGGATACAGGACTTAAACATTAGAAGGGAAACCATAAAAATACTAGAGGAATCCACAGGCAGCACAATCTCAGATATATGCTGAAAGAACTTCTTCACTGATACTGCTCCAAAGGCAATGGAAGCTAAAGAAAAAATAAACAAATGGGACTACATCAAAATAAAAAGCTTTTGCACAGCAAAAGAAACCATCAACAAAACAACAAGAAAGATCAATGCATGGGAGAACATATTTGCAAATGCTATCACTGATTAAAGGTTTAATCTCCAAAATCTACAGCTAACTTATACAACTTAATAAAAGGAAGATGAAGGATCCAATAAAAAAATGGGCAACGGACCTAAATAGAACCTTTTCAAAAGACGACAGAAGGAAGGCCAAGAGACACATGAAAACATGTTCAAAGTCATTAATCATCCGAGAGATGCAAATCAAAACGACAATGCGATATCATCTTACACCTGTCAGAATGGCAATCATCAACAAATCAACAAACGACAAGTGTTGGCGAGGATGCGGAGAAAAAGGAACCCTTGTGCACTGTTGGTGGGAATGCAGACTGGTGCAGCCACTGTGGAGAACAGTATGGAGTTTTCTCAAAAAACTAAAAATGGATCTCCCATTTGACCCTGTAATCCCACTCTTAGGAATTTATCCTAAGAAATTACAAACACCAATCAGAAAGGATTTATGCACCCCTATGTTCATAGCAGCACAATTTACAATAGCCACAATTTGGAAACAGCCTAGGTGCCCGTCAGCAGATGAGTGGATCAGAAAACCATGGTACATCTACACAATGGAATTCTATGCTGCCATTAAAAAGAAGGAATTCTTACCATTTGCAGCAACCTGGTTGGAACTGGAGAGCCTTATGCTTAGTGAAATAAGCCAGTCAATGAAGGAGAAGCATCACATGATCGCACTCATTGGGGGATAATAAAGAACATTATAAACTGATGAACAAAAGGATAGATACAGAGACAGTAAAGCTTCAAACAGACTGTGAAATTACAGCAGGAAGATTAAAGTTAGGTGAGGTAGATAAGAGATCAATCAAAGGACTTGTATGCATGCATATAAGCATAACCAATGAACATAGACACTGGGGGGTTGGGGTATGCCTGAGAGGGAGGGGGGGCAATGGGGAGCTATGTATAAAAAAATTTAAAAAAAATTTTAAAAAGTGTGAAAAGCTGTCAGTCTATGGCTGTCCTGCTCCGTACAACCGGAGTAGCCTCTTTTTTGCTAACTGCCTTGTTATGTGGATTTACCCTCCTAAATAAATTTCATATACTTATATGTCTCTTAAAAATATATATATATATATATATATATATATATATATAACACAGGAATGCCTGACATTAAAGAAATTCATGTGATAGAATAATGGACTTCTAATATAAGGCTGTACACATTCCTGTTCATATACACATGATCCCAGTACCTAAGCAATGATTTAAAAAAATGACAGTGCTACCTTATTTTGTTCCATGCAAGGCATCTCTGCACTAATTTTGGCAGTGTATTACAGAGCTAAAACTCAGCAATGGAGGCTGTTTGCTGCCCAGACACAACCAATACAAGGGAGAGGTAAAACATGGCCAACAGAACACTCATGAGATTAGGAAGCAGTAGTGAGATAAATAGGAGGCTAGACACTACCAGACTGGGAGGTAAAAAGAGGACACAGAAGAAGCAATACCAAATACGGGGACATGGCTCATATAAAATGGGATAACTTGGAAAAACACACACACGCACGCACGCACGCAATTTTAGGACATAAGTCAACAGAAAAACAATCCTAATGGTTTCTCAGATGGAACAGAAGTCTCTAAATAAGGAGAAATATTGTATTTATTTATTTATGAATAAAGAATGTAAAGAATTTACATTCTTAAGGAATATAAATTATCTGGACCAAAATTAAATGTGAGAATCAAATTTCAATTGCTAAGATCTTTATAGAGCCAAAATTACATAATTACTATATAACTATTCAAGAAATAAAAAGGACAAGAAAACAAGAGAAGACTAAGGAGCAGGAAAACTGGTTGGAGAATAAAAATCTCTCTTGGTTATAAATGCAACGTGCCATATTTACAGAATAAAAATATATCTGGACTTTATATTTAGAGGAGATTAATTCTCACATTAAAATACAATTTTATTTTGCTACTGATCTTATAACTCCAAAATAGATGACCAAGATACTATTCCTATAAAAAGACAAGATTTTGATCAAGACTTGAAAATTCAAATTATCATTTTGACTACACACTTCTGCACTATTTGAGATCTGGACATTTTATAAAAACTTAAGAAAGTTGGAATTTTGTAGGATAAATCAATTTTAAATATGGTGTCTTCACTTTGCAAGTAGCTTAAGTTTAAGTGCTACGTAAAAAGAACTGGAACTTATCCTCTAGAGGTAAAGCCCATATTACCTAAAATAATTTCAGAAGGAGCTCCCTGCACTTCCTAAAAATCAACAATACAATTCTAAGATTTTTCCATGAAACCACTGATGTAAGTCCTAAGTTGAAATGTCAGCTGCACTATACCCAAAACTTTACTGTTTCTTTTAAAGGGCTCTATTGTAACTGCAAACTAGAACTTAAAAAAAAAAAACACAACTTAAGTGTTTTATATTAGAAGCTATATTCAAATAGATTACATTTATATATCACAAATGAGTTGAGATTCCAAATAAGACCACTTCAAGTTTACGGCTTCATTAACAGCATTTTTAAAAAAATGGCTAATATACCTGTTAACACTACATTAAATTCAACCTGAAGGCATAAAATATTGCCTTCCAAAGCCACACATACATCTTTTTGTTTTATAGAAATGCTCCAACATGGTTTACCAACATCATTAAAATCACCCTACCTGTTTAGAACGAGGTCTACCAGGAGAAAATTTTCTTTTGGTAATAGCTGGTTTACCCATGCCAATTTTTGGAGTGACTGAAAAGTAAGTGGTTGGCAGGATATTTCCAACAGAAGCACTGAGCGCTGAAGGGTAACTGTGCAGCATGTCATGGGAAGGCAAGTCGGAGGAGCAAGGTGGAGAGGAAGACACATGGGCCTTGCTTATGTCCACTGCCGATGGAAACAATAACTCAGTCTCAGACAGTAATTTTATAGATTTGTCTTGGCATAAACCATTCTTAACACAATTCTCAACTGCAGGAGTAGTTTCAAAGTCCATGAAGGCAGTGGAAGATTCAGAACTAACTTTCTTTTCCATTTCTTCTTGTACCCTTTCTGCAGCTAATAGTTCCATAGGACACACAGTACGTTCCTCACAGGGGGACACTAAGGCTGCTGGTGGAACGGTGACGGAGTCGAGCATTGAATTTGGAGGCCTGGACTCCTCAGTGGATGCCACCATTTTAGGTTCCTCTAACAACTGCAGCTCCTCTTGTGCAGTGGCCGGGTGTGCAAGGACGTCAACGTTTCCCATCACATCCATTTTGTTTTCATTTTGATTTTCATCACAAGTATGCATTACTTTAGAAGACATTTCCACTTTTTCATTATCAACTGCATGAGAAATCCGATTTTCCAATTCAGGATGCATTTTATCTTGAGATGATTCTATAAAAGTTGAAATATTTGTTATGTTAATGTACACATGAATTTTTAAATTTCTAATCAGGAGTAGTTGTAAGACACAAATGTCTTATATGTCTGTAACTTTGTGGCTTAAAAATAATAGGCTTGGGCAGAATTAATCACAGATTAGATCAGAAAACTTACAAAAACATTACATTAAACAGAATCCCCAAGGTGTAAGGTATTTCTGGTAAGAATATTAAAATAGAATTTCTATTACATGTATAGGTATTTTATAAATTGAGCACTTACAAAACTATTTAAAACTTTGTAGGTGAAGTTATACTCATTTAACAACTAGGAAATGAAGTTCAGTGATGTATGTAAGGTCTCCAAGTTAAAGTAAAGACTGGTCTAGAATTTAAGGTTATTCTGCAACAGCAGGCAACCAGATGTAAACAAAGCTCTGTAGACTCAAATGTGTAATGACCACAGACAGAAAAGATTTTCCTTAGCTGTACCTGCTAACCTACTCAAGGCATGTGTTAATAAACATAATTAGATGTCAGAAATATCTCTAGTTGTTTACTAGTAAATTTTAAACCAGGGGAATAGTGTTGGACCATTAAACCAATCTTACTTAAGAGTAATTTTAGTGTGCAATCAACATGAGCCCGAAGTGCCCTATCAAGTTAAGACCAATGACATTAAAAAGCACTTAGTATTTCAAATACCACCATGGTCCTTTCTAAGTTCCATTAACAGAGATACTAATTCCTCCTTTATGATTTACCATGGTAACTGAAATTTATCTACATCCTTATATCAAAATGAAATCTCACTTCTCATTTCCAAGTTTATTGAAAGACTATAGTTGAAAATAAAGAAAAAACATTAAATAACAAATCTGTACCTTTTTAAAGTATTTTTTAATATATTTTTATTGATTTCAGAGCAGAAGAGGGTGAGAGGGACAGAAACATCAATGAGAATCACTGACTGGCTGTCTCCTGCACACAACCTATTGTAGATCAAGCCCACAACGTGGGCATGTGCCCTTGACCAGAATAAAACCCAGGATCCTTCAGTCCGCAGGCCAATGCTCTACCAATAAGCAAAACCAGCCAAGGCTGTACTTAATATTTTTAAACACAAGAAATGCTTCAAAAATACTTAATACAAAATTCAACACATTCAAAGAGTAAATGTTTAAGGGTTTAAAACCAAAAGCAGCATCATTTGAGTGATTCAAATGAAAAAACCTTATCATAATGCTATGGGAAGCCTACATCATATATAACAGAAGACCGACAGCCTCAAGTCACAATGGCAAAGAGTAGCTGTATGTAATACACATAGAAATCAAGTGAAGTATCAAGTTAAGTATTAAGACAGAAATATAAACACACAGTTCAAATACAGTCAGCTAGCTTTATACAATGATTTTAACTTGCCTAAATAATGAACACTTGATTTAGCAATTCTTTTTAGACAATGTAAGCATTAGTAAATAATTATTTGGAATGATTAGTTTTAAAAGTCAATAGATAATGACCAACCTATATAGAAACCATAAAGGCATGGTTATGGTTGTAATGGGATCAAATAGACTATAGGAACATGCCACTTACCAGAAGTGAGAAGCCCATGTGTGTCCAGACCTTCTGGCAGATTGCTCTTCTGCTGTTCTCCAGCATGGATCAGAACTGCTGTGAATAACACATGCATGGAATCTCCAGCAAGGAGTCAAATTTCGCAAACCCTGCTCTTTCCAAGTAACTTAACATTTTTATCCCTATTGCCAAATGCCAATTTCCAATATAAGCACAAAATACCATACTATATTTCTTAGTAAGCAGAGTGTAAAGATGGGTATGAAACAGAATGAGGATTCTGAATATGCACTACTGGGGAGGAGTGGGGTGTCCCTCAGCCCAGCCTGCACCCTCTCCAATCTGGGACCCCTTAATAGGCAGTCAGATATCCCTCTCACAATCCAGGACTGCTGGCTCCCAACTGCTTACCTACCTTCAGATTGCCCCTAATCACTTCTGCCTGCATTCCTGATTGTCCCTAACCACTTCTACCTGCCAGCTTGATACCTAACTGCTCTCCCCTGCCAGCCTGATTGCCCCTCAATGCCCTCCCCTGCAGGCCTGGTCACCCCTAACTGCCCTCCCTTGCAGGCCTGCCCACCCTCCTCAACTGCTCTCCCCTGCAGGCCTGAATCCCCCCAAACTGCCTTCCCTGGTCACCCCCAACTGCCCTCTCTTGCAGGCCTGGTCCCTGCCAACTGCCCTCCCTGCTGGCTATCTTGTGATGGCCATCTTTGTGTGTTGAGGAGTGATGGTCAATTTGCATATTACTCTTTTACTAGATAGAATAGAGGCCTGGTGCATGAGTGGGGGTCAGTTGGTTTGCCTTAAAAGTGTCCTGGATCAGGGTGAGGGTTCCCTTAGGGCATAGGGCAGCCTGGATGAGGGGCCTGTGGTGGTTTGCAGGCCGGCCACGCCCCCCGTGACCAAGTGGAGGCCCAGGGATCTGGGATTTATTTATCTTCTATAATTGAAACTTTGTAGCCTTGAGCAAAGGCCTGGGCCAGCCAGGGTGTGCAGGAAGCTTGGCTTCCTCCATTGCCAGAAAAACCTAAGCCTCCTCCTGGCTCTGAGGCTGCAGCCATCTTGGTTGGGTTAATTTGCATAATCACTCCTGATTGGCTGGTGGCTTTGGGGTATAGCAGAGGTATGGTCAATTTGCATATTGCTTTTATTAGATTATTAGATTAGATAGGATGAGACTTATTGTCATCTCCTTTTGTCTTATTTATTGACTTTACATATCTTTTAATAAGTTGTTAAATATAGTTAATCTAAAAAAAATCTCAATAATTTACATTAAAAAATACACAATTTTACATAAACTACCACACACTATCAAATGGACCCAAGATTTAAGTGTAATAAGTAATTTTCCAGTCAATTTTAGACCTTCAAGTACATTAATATTATCAATTTTGCAAAAAGCTTAATTGAAATAACTAAAACATCCCTCAATAGGATTGCTAATATGACCTAAAATAAATTTTTCATTATCTCAGCATGGAATATCTCACAACCAGGAATGGCTCTAGTTAGTAATTAACAAGTATAACTCAGAACTAGAAAATAACAAATTACATTTTTGAGTTTTTATTACAAACTGTAGGCCCAATGCATGAAATTTGTGCAAGGAACTTTCCCTCCCACTTTCCCCTGTGTCCCCCTCCCCCCCCCCCCCCACGGCTTCGTACTGAAGGTTTTGGGGAAGGATGTCCAGTCTAATTAACATATAATGCTTTTATTATTATAAATTACTTTTTAATAAAAATCAATTGATTCCTAAACAAAGAATTTGTGATTAATTCTAGATTACAACTCAACTACTAATATATCCATATCCTTTCCTCTGTTGATTTCTGTGTAAGGTTATTTTACTAAAAGCTGTTCTCTAAACAGTTTCCTAAGCAGTTATGTATATCTTGGCTAATTTTTATTTAGGATACTAAAATTTCAGCATTCGCATATTCACTGTACATACATTTTCTCCAGAACACAGATTATATTCATTATGAAAAACACTCTTACCATCTGGAACAATTCCAGGTGTAGACTCTTGAGCTCTGGCATCTTTATTAACTGCTTGCTCTAGAAACACCACAGGGTCTTCAGAGCCTTCAACTTCCATTTCATTGTTATAATCTTAACAAAAATTTATTTATTCTTTAGCTCAGAATGACTTTTCCTCTTTTTGTTTTTGTTGTTGTTTACTAAATTAACAGTTACTATGTTGCCTTAGTGAGGGTAAATTATCACCAAAAATATCATAAATTCTTCTATTTTACTATTTTGAACGCAATATATATTTATATATTTTAAAACATGGAAAGTAGCCCAGCCAGCATGTGGTTGGGAATCAACCTATAAACACGAAGTCACAGTTCAATTCCTGGCCAGAGTATATGCCAGGGTTGGTGGGCTTGATCCCCAGGTTTTGGGGCATGCAGGAGGCGGCCAATCAATGATTCTCTCCCATCACTGATGTTTCTAACTCTCTTTCCCTCTTCCCTCTCTCTGAAATAAATAAAAAATATATTTTGAAAAAATAAATAAAATAAAAACATCAATAGCATAGTAAATTAAGAGGTAACTGGTGCCCAATCAGTATGGCTCAGTGGCTAAGCACTGCAATCCATGAACCAAGAGGCCAAGGTTTGATTCTGGTCAGGGCACATGCCTGGGTTATGGGCTCAATCTCCAGTAGGGGTATGTACCAGGCAGCCAATCAATAATTCTTTCTCATTTTTATCCTTCTCTCCTTCTCCCTTCCTCTCTCTTTTATTATTTTAAAAGGATATTCCTCAAATGTATACTGATACATACAGGAATAATATGAGTAATAAAGATACATCTATTTAATCCCTTTGCAGATAATAACAGAGACTTTTATAGAGGTTGTCACCCAAACTGATGAAAATAAAAAACAATGGCAAGAAGGTCTGTTTCTTCACCATCTAAGAATCTTGTAATAATATTTATAGCTAACAGTACACTAATAAAATACCTGAGCAAAATCTGGGACTCCAGAAGTGAAAATTAACATTTAAGAACAAAATTTTAAAATTAAAACTTGTTTAGAGTGAAATAACCCAGATTTTGAAGTGCAAATTAAGTCCTATTACAAAACCTGGAAGAACCTGCACTGTTGGCTCAATTATATGCTTGGATAAAGCACAACAGTCCTGGATTTGAACATCAGGAGAACAGTTGTGAGAAGCTAGATGAGATGTCAGCCATCAGACTCAGGTATCAGGGACTCATGTGTATTTAAAGGCTGAGAAATTAAGACTAAGATGGGGCCTGGCACACAGTAGTCACTCATTATTACTAAAGCAGTATATTGGCGGCAGGCTGGGGCCCAAATGTACCTGCAGTGATGTCAGCCATCTCCACACCATCACCTGACTGTAGCGCATCCATCTCGGCAGCTGCTAAGTGTTTGCAATATGTGCAGATATACTCTTCTTTGAACTGAGAATCCAGTTCCTGATCCGATGGTTTGTCACAGTCTAAGTGAATCCACCTGCAGTGATAAATATTTTTAAATAAAATGTTCTAGTTTAAAGTCAAGCTCATAATGTAAGGCAAAGAAAAACAATTGCTGAAAAACTGGGCAAAGGAGAGGTTGAGGATATAGGGGGTCGGGGGGATTGGGGAAGGCCCTATTTAAGGAATGGGCATTTCTGCATGTCATGAGAGGTTGCTGACATACTTTTATTTCCATATTGTCAAACTATTTTCTCTTCAGTTCCCCCTCTTAATGCTCATTTCTGATCTTGTCTTATCTTTGGCCCATTCAGTTCCTTACGCCTTTCAGATTCATAAAAATGTGACTTAACTCAGTACTAAAAGGAATATTAGAGTGATAAAGCTCAGAGCACAGATACAGGCAGAGAATGATCACATAGAGGAACTAACAAAACACTTTCATGGGCAAATGTCTTCTCACCTTTTGCACATATTACAGTGAAGCATGTCTTTCTGCAGTTCTGGGTTGTAGCACTTCCCGCAGAAAGGACACAAGTTGTCCTGCTGCTGGTAACAACTGTCACACACCAGACAATTGTGGTGCCACTGAGAGCTAGACCGTGTGCCACACTCTACACATATTCTGCAATTCTAAACGCCAGGAGAAATGAAAACAAAACCAGGGAGTTATACATATGTATTACAGTCCTTTTTGAAAACAAAACCACTTTGAACTCAATGAAACATTTACAGATTATACATTAAGCTTTCATTTTCATGATGCTAATTTAGGATATATATTTTTGTAAAAGCAATTTGTTTTGAGCCTCTGATAAGATATCACTCAATCTGAGCTAAAATCTCCAAGAAAATGTAAATAGAGGATGGAGACATCCAAGTAAACATAAATAAGAAGAGGGGAAAGCCCAAGAGCTACTCAAACTTAAAAAAAGAGGATATTCCAGAATCAGGAAGTAGCTTGTGTGGAATACATCTGCTAAACCCGCATTGCAGAATGCAAATTGATGCTGTTAGGGTGCTCCATTTGCTATGGGCAACTTAGACAAGGATTCACACTAAAGTATGACCACCCATTCCCATTGACTTGGTGTCTAAAATTGTGGAAATAATCACTTCACATCAAAATCCAACTATGACTTCATGTCTTTTCTGAACAGAATGACACTATTCTTTTCAAACTAGAGCTTTTCACGAAGTGCCAGCCTGCGAAGACCAGTCGAAACCCTCCTTTGTGCCTGTGGGTTAGCCTACCTTAAAGCCCTGGGCGCATGATTGCAGAGCTCTCATTACCTACCGTGGCTTTCTGATCTAAAACACAAACAAAAGGAGCTATATCTTTTTGAATTGCTGGGCTGATATGAAGACTTGCTCACCAAAAATGAGAAATTAGCCTGAGCCATAAATATGCTGAAGTCTTACAGGAATCATGAATTCACTAATATTAATGCAAAAATCCTGAAAAATATTACAAATAAACTCCAGTAGCAAATAGGAAAATAATAAGCCACATCCAAGTGGATTTTATACAAGGGTGGTAAAATGCAAGAACGGTTAAATATTAGAAATCCACCTGGCAGGTGTGGCTCAAGTTTCTTGAGCATCATCCCATGCACCAAGAGGTTGCCGGTTGACTCCCGGTAAGGGCACATGCCCAGGTGGTGGGCTCAAATCCTGGTAAGATGGCATGCAGGAGGCAGCCAATTGATGTTTCTCTCATCAATGTTTCTGTCTATCTCTCTCATTCTCCAGTCCCCTCTCATTCTGTCTCAAAAAACAAAAGCATATTTTTGAAAAAGAACATCTATTAATAAAATTTAACACATTCTTAGGTCTGAGAAGAATAATTTCAATAGATTCTGAAAAGCCTTTGGAAAAAAATTCAAAATCCATTCCTAATTAAAGAACTCTTAAGAAAATAAAAATGGCTGAAACCGGTTTGGCTCAGTGGATACAGAGTCGGTCTGCGGACCGAAGGGTCCCAGGTTCGATTTCAGTCAAAGGCATGTACCTTGGTTGCAGGCACATCCCCAATAGGGGATGTGCAGGAGGCAGCTAATCGATGTTTCTCTCTCATCAATGTTTCTAACTCTATCCCTCTCTCTTCCTCTCTGTGAAAAAAAAAAAAAAATCAATAAAATATATTTAAAAAATTATTTAAAAGAAAATAAAAATGGATGGTTATTTCCTTAATGTGATATACATACATATGTCAACTCTAAAGTCAACACTTTATTTAACTGGGGAACCCTAGAGGTATTCCCACTGAAGTTGACATAGAGTTCATAAGGGAAAATAAATAAAAGAATAGCCAGGAAATACATGAAATTAAAAAGTGCTGAAAGAGGACCAATACTTCCTCCACACACTGCCAAGTCTCTAATTGGTAACAGAAAGATCCATGGAACAGACTAGCAATTCCAAAAATAAACCCAAACCAATCTAGAAATCCAATCTGGAATCTCAAGTGGATGGGGCGAAGAGAGTCTTTTTAATGTCTGGTTCCTGTGCAAGCATATAGCCCAGTGGTCGGCAAACTGCAGCTCGTGAGCCACATGCAGCTCTTTGGCCCCTTGAGTGTGGCTCTTCCACAAAATACCATGGAGTCTATTTTGAAGAAGTAGCGTTAGAAGTTTAAAAAACTTGGTTCTCAAAAGAAATTTCAACCAATGTACTATTGATATTTGGCTCTGTTGACTAATGAATTTGCCGACCATTGGTACAGCCAACTGGAAAATGATACTTCAAATCACATACAAGCAGCAACTCCAAATGGACCAGAGCTAAACGTAAAAAATAAAGTGATGCAAAAACTGGAAGAAAATATGAACTCTTTACCCTAGCTAGTTTTGTTCCATGGTTAGAACACTGGCCCACAAACTAAAGGGTCCCGGGTTCAATTCTGGTCCAGGGAACATACCTTGGTTGCAGACTTAATCCCTAGCTCCAGTCAGAACATGTGTGGGAGGCAACCAATTGATGTGTCTCTCTCCCACTGATGTTTCTCTTTCTTTGTATGTGTCTCTTTCTCCCTTCCACTCTCTCTAAAAATCTATGGGAAAAATATCCTTGGTGAGGATTAACAACAACAACAAAAAGAATTCTTCTATAATCTCAATGTAAGGAAGGACAATTCTAACTCAAAAAAATCCAGAAGTAATAGAAAATTGATAAACCTGGCTATACTGCGTGGCAAAAAGTAACATAAGCAAAGTCAGAAGGGAAATTTACTGGAAGGAAATATTTGCAACATATAACACAGATAAAGGCCCTATATCCCCAATATATAAAGAACACTTAAATAAAATCTTCAAGGATAACAGGCAACACTCATATAGAAGGAGGTAAAAATTATTCTTACACACATGGAAAAATTATCAACTTCACTCAAAAGAGAAATGAAAATTAAACTACATTGAGATACCATTTTTCACCATAAAATGGGCAAAAATTCAAAAGCTGAACATGACACTCTTGTTGGCCAGGCTATAGAAAAGGTTGTTCTTTCACACCTTACTTTCCTGGTGGTAATGTGAACTGCTATTAGCCCCTGGGAAAAGAATTTGACATTATCTCCTTGAGCATTCACCCCCGAGCCAGTAATCCCACTTCTAGGAATTTGTTCTAGAAATCTTCTCTCAAAAATTCAAAAAACCTTAAACACAAATTACTGCCTTTCACAACCATTTGTTATGTAAATATGGACAACTGCCTAATATCCAAGCACAGGCTATTGAATAAACTATGGCGCAGATAAGAAAGTGGGGGAGGGGAAGGAAGAGGGAAATCTACCAATTGATAAATGACTTGCAGACTTTTTTTAAGTGAAAAAAGCTATATGCAAAAGAGCACATATGTTACCTTCAGTATAAAGTGAAAATAATATATCTGCTTATCATTATAAAAATAATGCAGGAAGGGCAAATCAGAAAACAAGCTAGTAAACCATGTGGTGGAAGTGGTTCAGGAGTAAATAACAATTCTGAGGAAAACTTTTGAAGGCATGCTAGTATTCGATATACTTTTAAAAAATGGAAATCATAAGAAAAAGGGCATAAAAATCTATCACTGAAAGCAAACTGGAGGTTTCTTTGTTGCAATGATCAACTGACAATGTTATTGAAAACCCAACCATAGATGAATCTAGATAAATGGCATATGGGTCTTTTTATTTTTCAAACTTTTAAAGTTTGAAATTATTTTCCAATAAAAGTTTTTTTAAAGTATAATATACCAAAATGCAAGCATTCTTGAAAGAGAAACAGGGAAAAGAAACCTACCTGATATGACTGGTCTACAGCCAAGATCCTGACAAGATCACCCCACACTCCAGTGAGCAGTCTCACTGCCCTGAATGCCCCGTGAAGGCCCCAGTGTCTCCAGTCTCCGGATGCACAGTGTTGGGCAGGTACAAGGCCTTCAAATGTTAAAGTCTGACTAAAGATCATAGAGATGCATGGAAGAATTTAACAGGAGAGGATCATTCTTCAGACTGCTCAGAGGATAAGCTTTCCTACTATAAAAAGCTCCATGCAGATTTCGTGGGTACCTGGATACTCATTTTAGGCATTACGCTGGCCACTTTATATGCACACCTCCCTAAATTCAACATCCCTGCGAGCTAAGTCCTATTAACATTCCCTACATGAGGAAAATTGGCTCCGAAAAGTGGAATAATTGCCCCAAATCCTGCATTTAGTAACCAGAAAAGCTGATATTTGACACCACAACCTAACCTCTTATCCACATTATAGTAACACCATAAAACAAGTTTTTTTTGGTTTTGTTTTTTTAAAAAACAACAATCCAATCCAATTCCCAGTACAGTTATAAAAATGGTTCTGTCACTGAGAAAGAGACTAGCAAAATATGACAGAGCAAATTAGTAAGAGACCAGAACAAAGGGAATTCTGAGAACAACCTTGGGAAGTAAACCTGAAATTCTGAAGACATTTTCCAAGATAATGAAAACCATGACAAAGAAGATAATGAAGTAAGAGCAGGAAACAAAATTATCTAGATGTTACTAAATAGTATTAAGGAGAATATAAAGAAGGTAGTTTTTTTTTAAGGCAAAGTTAACCAACTCTTCTTTAGACCTGAAGACTGAAAGCTACATAAGTAGTATAGAACCACAGATGCATCCTGGAAGCAAATAAAATAAATGAGAACAACAAAAAAAAGATCCTAACTCTTTTAAGCGCGCGCGCGCACACACACACACACACACACACACACACACACACAAGGATTAGAGCTAGGTAACTTAAAAAAGAGAGAAAGAAAAAATAACTTTTCTTTTGTGATAAGCTGGAAAAACTCTTGGGGGAGAGAAAGGGGGGAGAGAGAAGATGGAAGAGTTTCTCAAGTATAAAAAAGAAAAAGGTATAACATAAAACTATACCAAATCAAATTCTTGTGGTAGTCTGAAGACAAAAGTATTCTTTCAGATATAGTATTTCAAAAAATTTACAATTCTCTTTTAGAGGCAATCAACAAGGATGCCATAAGATTAGAGGTGAAATGAGACTGGAACTTAGAGGACACACACATACATACACACACACACACACACACACACACACACACACACACACATTTTCTTTCATTTATTTTTTTGCAAAGAAAAAGTGATAAAGTTTATATTAGTCTGAGTTAACTTAACCAAGAGAAAGAGAGAATTCTTATTCAAAGGGAAGTGAGAGAAGAAAAACAATACTTTCAACTTTGTAACTTAACATTCATAAAATAAGATTCTGAATTGCAAATCATTGCAGGAAATAGAACTAGTTTGTCTTAAAATAATCAAGAATCTCAATCACAACCATTAATCTCAAATAGTTAGCTCCATTAAACCTTTCAGAACATTTAAAATTACAACAAAGTGTCCAAAATAAAAAATATAAAAAATGTGAAAAGATCATTCAATTGGTAAACTAAACCCCCCTGTGGCCATATTATCTGGTGAAAAATACAAGGATATACAGGCATTTTACATTGATAAAAGCATAATATATGTATCAACAATGGCCTGGCTTACTTGCTTAATAGCAGCCCAAAATAAGTTTCTTTAAAAAAAAAAAGGTAAAATACAAGTAGAAATTGATATGAAAAAGGATGATAGAGGTCAATTTTATATACATCCTTATATGCTGTTGAATCAGCTAACCAAAAAACAAGGACTGAAATTAAATTAAGTATTACACCTTAAAAAAGTCTCTTTTTCAAGTATCAAAATATTTGCCAAAAAAAAAAAGCACACTAGTTGATCTAAATACAATTAGGGCAGAAAATGAACATGCTTAAAGCACAACCTAAAAAATAAAGTAGGTCAAATGTATATAAATACAGGTAAGGTTAAAAATATAACGACTTTGGGGACAACTAAAACTATAACTAAAGGTAAATTTATAGCTACATATCCTTTTCCTTTGAAAAATCGAAGAAAGCAAATTACGATTCAATTTCCTAGTTGAGAGCAGTAGAAGGCCAGCAGAGGCGCGGTGGCGAAGACCAAATGTGAACGTACGCATCGGTCCGGCGGCAGGTTTTCCTTGGACAGTGATGCAGCCAGAGAACCTTCCACACCGCCGCGTCCAGCAAACGCCAGGGACCGGAATCCCGGCGGGCGGGCGGGCGGCCGCAGCTCCGACCCGCAGCAGACCTCAGCCCCACCCTCCCCGGCGGGCACCCACAGGGCGTTAAAAGGAGACGACCCCTCCCTCCCCTCCAGCGCCCACCCACGTAACTCCCCGCCCGCCGCCCACGGCCAGAGAACCAGGTGAGTTGCCGCCAGGTCCGGGCGCCGGTCCTCACCTGGCCCGCGGGCGCGGCGCAGGTGCTTGGCTCGCTCTGCGTCTCCTCCCACTCCCTCTCCCGCACTCTATCCCGGGGATTCTCCCGGCGGGCTCGTCCCCCTAGACAGGACCCCCGCCCCCGGAGGACAAAATGCCCTTATCCCTACCCTCTGGGCAAGCGCCTCGCTCCCTCCCTCAGGCCTCCACACCTTTCCATCTCCGGAAGGAGCCTCCGCCCCCGCCTGGAAGCCTCCCTGGGCCAGGGTCTGGGATCCAGGGACCACCTCGGCTACCCAGCCACCCCACTGGCAGAAGGGAAAGCTACACAGGCCGACTGGAAGGGCGAATATAAGGACCAGGACTGGGGACCAGACACGCACTTCTGAGTCAATAGGATAATGGGAGGCTGCAGAGAGCCCACAAATGTACTCTTGGAGAGCTATGTGTTTTCTGAGAACTTCAAGTTTTTCAGGAAAATGCTACCCTAAATAATTAATAAAATATTAACTGGTCTGCAAGGTGCTGCATTTAGCACGTGTATGTATCACTGTTAGACACAAGTGCTATCAGAGAGAAAGAGGCAAGATTTGACCGAGTGAAATCGCGGTAAAAGGCGGAGATGCTTGGCGGACACGGGTACCTGCACCGCAGCCCTCATCTGAAGATCCACAGAATAGCAGAGGATTCTATCTGCATTCACAGCACGTGGCAACAGTAACAACCCGCAAACAGCATGCCCGTAACTCACAATGAGGAACTGCTGTTCCATATTTAAGCAACCAATGGGTCGGTACCTACCATAGTGCACCTGTGAACGCAGCTTCTCAGAGCTAACTAGTGACACTTGATTACATCTAAAGCTCAAAGGCTGCCTGTTGGCGGTCTCAGGTCTCATTTCTCTGAATCAGGAAACACGGTAATCACATATCAACACTATTTTTATAGAAAAACCTATACAAAAGGCATTCTAAGTACCAACATTACTAAAGCCAAAGAAACCTAATGTGCTGAATTGGACCTGAGATAATATCTTGGCTGTTTTGTTTCAATGCAAAACTATTTGTTATATTAAGTGAATATTTACTCTATAAATCCTATTTAGTTTTATTTTTAAAGTCATTGTAATTACTGTAGTTAAAAGAAGTTGATTCCTAACTTCGTGTCTGTTCTATAAAATTAAGATTATAATTTTTAAAACTCTCAGCATGAGGGGAGTGCAGACACTCGAGTCTCCAGGTTTTTACCATCTACGTCAAAGTACAACATGAAAATGAGACTCAACAATATTCCTTAATAATTCTAGAGAGCAAAGCCCTGCTACTCAGTACAGTATGACAGCCCAGGGAGAGGGAAAATGGGAAGGATGAAACATTACACTGTCGTTACAGGAAACCTGAGTTCTAGTTCCTATTCTGCCTTTACAAAACATTAAAGTGGACGATTTAGGCTCTCACCAGCTCCTAATCGAGAATTTATTATACTATACAGATTTCCAAAGAAGCATGTGAACTACTTTTATGATTGATTCAGAACATTCAAAGAAAGGTCACAGTAAATAACTTTGTAAATATCTCCTAAACAGGGAAAAAATAAAAAAGCAATCATTTGAGAATTAAAAGTGGGCACACAGTGAGATATACAAATCTTACATTGTAGAAAAATGTACACTTGAAACCTATTGACCAATGTCTCCCAATAAATTTAATTTTAAAAAAATTAATGGAAGTAAAGGAGTTATTCTTACCTTCTACTTTAAACATTTAAATATTTTGTGCTTCCATGGATAAATAATTTGTTTACCTGATACTATACTAACTCTGCCCATAAGTAGAGTTGACAGTCAATTTATAGGTTTATGGAGACAGAACCTCAGAAAGCTTAAAGAGACCAGCATGGAACACTCAGGGTCATTAAGATGCAAAAACCAAACAGATGGAAGAACAGAGACTACAGAAAGATTGATTGTGTTAAATGGAAATGATTTGACTGAATCTGGTATGTATGATCAATAATGATGTGTACTATGCCAATACCAAGCATAGTATCTTAAGTGATGAAAAAATGGGACAAAATGTCTATAGATCTTGCCTAACACTTAAAATCCAAGAGAAACTTTAAACAACACCGAAAAAAAATTAAGATCTAAGTTAATCATTATTAAACCATCACGGGGGAGGCACAATATGCATATACATATGCATATATAATGACTCTTAAATATTTAATACAAGTGTTACATACCTATATACATAAATATATGCACATATGAAAATTACTATAAAAACCACCTAGACACTTCCCTATAGAAATTTAATGTATTTTTATCTCTGGATTTTAAATTTTAAAAATATATCTCTGTTTCAGTATCCTCATATGGGAATACTACCTATTTCAGACTTTTTGGAGGATTAAAGATAAATCATTAAAAAAAATTTTAAGCCATAAATACCTATACATATTAACAGATTCAGCAGCATTTTATAACAGCCTAAAGTTGTAAACAACCCCAATGTTCACCAACAAGCAATGCGATAAACAAATTGTGGTACCTCTACTACTTGGCAATTGTATGAGTAAATCTCAAAATAATTATATTGAGTTTAAAAGCCTGAAAAAAAAAGAGATTATATACTATATAATGTTCTTTATATAAAACTCTGGAAAATGCAAACTAATGTATGGTGAAAGAAAAAAGACTGCCTGGAAGATAAGGGTGGTGACTGGTCAACAGCTGGAGGAACTCACAGGGGCACCAGGAAACTTTTAAAGGAGATGAATATGTTTATTATCTTGAAGGTGATAATGTTTTCATAAGGATATATATGTGTCAAATTATAGACTTTAAATATGTACAGTTTGTTGTATATCAATTATGCAACAATGGAGCTGTTTATTTTAAAGCTGATGGCAGTGTATATAAATTTGCATAAGTATCTGGTTTGTCTGCTCTATATATTTAAAAAACATACAGATGCTGATATTTTTCTTAAAAAAATAAACAACTTACTTTGCATTTCCAGCCATTGGTTGGTACTGATTTCATAACTGGTTGAAGACAAAAAGTATGATACCCTTTGTCACACGTATCACACACTAGCATCTTGCTATCTTCTCCCGATTGTCTAAAAAATAAGATAGCATTAATGATGCCTGACCTTTAAACTTATGTTTATAACATAAGTAATCATCTAAAGAATCAACTCTGGGATTGCCCAGTTCATAAACACCTCAGTGTCTGTTTTGTCCATGTGCAGATAATGACAAAGGCAACCCCTGGATGTGACGGCATTGGTCCCAAGCTCCCTAATTAGAGGCTTTTCCTACTGAAAGCTCACCTAGGGTGAGCCTGCTTTAGTCATTTGGGGATTCCGCAAAGGAGGGGTTAAGGCAAGATGCCTGACTCTGATCTTTAAATATCACATATTATCCTCTCTTGGGAAGGAGCTATAACTGATAGTTGATGCTGAAGGAACACCCTTCAGCACAGTAAACTGGGAAGACACAGTCATAATAAAAGGACGGTCAAATTTGACATCAGACCTATCTTTAGATTCAACTTCTGTTTTTCTAGCTATGTGACTCCTGAATAACTTAGACTTGAGTACTGTTAAGTTTTGGATATAAAATATGAATAATTACCAAAGGTTACTCTGAGAATTAAATATAATTATGGTTGAAGAGCTTAGAATATTCATTAAGCAGTATGTACTAAATAAATAGGTATAAGAATAACAATCTTATAATTATTAAGAACTATGCCTTGATTCTTCACTATTACTCTCAGATACTAAGAATTTAACTCAAGAGGAGGGGAAAGAAGAACTGGGGAATGCATGAAGAGTGGAGAGAGGAAATGCTAAATTAAACCTGGGGGTAAACTGAAGTAAAACGGAAGATGAGTTAATTGGTCTCCGGTTACTTCTTATTTAGCTCAACAAATTCTACATATAAAATTGCATACTTTATCTCTTCAGCTACATGGAAAGATCTCATAGGAAAAGTACTCTTCCTTCAAGTTCTCATATTCCCTCCCAAGAAACAAGGCACAGATACAAGGTACCAAATAAATGTTTACTGATATTTTCTTTGATTTTTACCAAAATATAACAGCATTTGGTCCTATTTATTTCACATAATTCTGAGATACTGATGCTTTAAGAAATTAAATCATGAATAAAACAGACTGGTGGGTATAATTTCTCCTAGTTACAGAAGTCCTCAGTTTGTAAATAATTTACAGACTGCTATAGATGCAGGTAACAGCCCCAATTTATAATGCTAATTAGTAGCATGAGAAAATAGCACAGAAAAGACTGGAGAAATGACCTAAGGATGTAACAGAACAAATAGGAAGTGTTTAAATGCCATACGATACTTTGTTTCAGGATTATGGTGGCTAGGATCTACTGACCATAACTGTCTTTCAGAGAGATCCAGATTTAAAAAAACAACAACAATGATCTTAGTATTAATTGTTCTTCCTGGAAAGGAAGGTGACTCATTTTTGGTAGTTAGGTTTATTTTCCTATTAAATGCCCTCCTCAGTCTCCCTCTAAAGAAGTTGCTTTCGTTTTCTAATACTATTTATTTTAAATTGTTAATATCACTCCTTTAAAAAATTGTTGGCAAATTTAAATTAGCTTTTTAGGCAACCAGAGGAATTTAAATTATTAAAATTACTTTTGTTTAGCCTTTGTTTCAAAGTAATATAAATGTTAATACACATCTAGCATTTATTTCTTAAATTAAGACATGAAGGCGATGTGAATGAATATGGCTGCAGTCTGAACAACCTTTAGCACATCACACAAAACTCTTGTACCTACAAATAGGGTCTCTCACAAACTCAATACACACCTGTGAGTTGAAATTAAAACTTACTTGCAGTTCTGGCACACTTTGCACTCAGGACATTGCCAACCTGCACGTTTTAATGGAGTAACCGCTATATCCAGGCACATTCCATGATAGTGCTGACCACAAGTAGTACAAAAGAACTGATCTAACAGGTCTCCCGGGCTGTCGCACACTGCACAGTTTGCATCTTCCTTTGCTATAATTAACAGTAAAACAATGAAATTGTTGTATAAGAATTTGATAATTTTCTGACTTTACAGTTTAAAAATCACTTTAAAGGAATTTGCATGGTAAATCTTTCAGACACTTTAAGTTATCCACATTGAAGTGATATCTCCAATCAGAATATGGTCTCCATAGAAACAATACAATATATTTAATCTAAATGTAATGACATTCAGTTTAATCATCTGATTTTGCAATTTGTGCCTATGTGTACTTGAGACCAAGCAGTTCTGATGTAGTCTTATAAACCCTAGTACCAGTGACAACACTGGGTGCCTACTTAATGCTTCATATATGCTGCTGAAAGAACCAAACGAAGAAAGTATCAACTGAGACGTTGGTAATGTTAAAAAAAAAAAGTTATTTGGATGTTAAATATATTCTGAAATTAACAAGAGACAAAAAATTAAGAAATGTTAATATCCATTAGATTAAGATGCTTCTTAAGCATAAACAGACTTTTATTTTAATCAAATAAATTTTTTAATTCTGAAAATTATTGTATGAGGGAGAACATTATAGATGGAAGCTTCACATTCATACCCAAATACAATACTTCATTCACTATTTCGATATTAATCTATATTAATGCCCAGCTATTTTAAAAAGCATTAAATTCTATATAATTATGAACATCATCTACCTCCTAAATGTGGATCAAAAGAAATGTAGCTTTTTAACAGTTCTTTTACCACTAAAACAAAAAAATAACTGTAAGAATAAACTGCCTTGCCAAGTACTTGGTTAAATTCATTCACATTACAAAATAAGGGAATAATGTTTTCTAAAATCATAGCAATCTGATATATCTTCTACATAATAAAAAGCCTAATATGCTCTAAGTAAATGTCCAACAGTTCATTTGACTAGTTGCTATGACATGCACTGACCACCAGGGGGCAGACGCTCCACTGGAAGGTTAGCTTGCTGCAGGAGTCTGGCTGATCAGGACTGGGCTAGATGGGCTGGACACACCCTGGAGCCCTTTCTCAGTCTCTCCCTAGCCCGACCATGCATCAGTGGAGTTCCTCGGCCTCGTGTGCATCTTCTTGCAATCCGGGACCCCTGAGGGTTTAATGGAGAGCCTGTTTCGGCCCAATTCCCACAGACCACTCCACCAGTGCATGAATCCATGCACCAGGCCTCCAGAGTACCCAAACACACACAATTATGCCTATATAGGACACAGAGAGCCTCAACTAAATGGTCTGATTACCTGATTACCCTAGGATTGTTTTAAATCATATATATATATATATTTTTTTCTCTCTCTCTCTTTTGTATTTTGAAGATTTGGTCAGTCCTCTCTGACTATAAGCCCTTTCTACCTTCTTTCATTCCCAGTCAAGCATCTTGAAACCGAATAATAATCTATTCCATTTCCTTATACCAGTCAGCAAACTGGTTTTGTAGGCCATATAAGCTTCTGGTGCAGAGATTTTTTGTTTTTATTTTAGAGACATTTTAAAATGGTAAAAAACCATTTGTAACCTGACAGCAGTATACATATAGGCCATGGAACTGAGATGTACCTGACCCCCAAGCTGGACCCCTGGTGACTCCACACCCACCATTCATCTGAAGCTACTTTAATGAGGCTACCAATGACCTATGAACTCCTAGGGTCACTTTTTTAACCTTACCTTATTTGCACTGTGCAGCATTTATATTACTATCTATGTCTACCCTTGGCTTCTAAGATAGCCTCTTTTTCCTTGTTTCTCAATAGGTCCCCATGCCTCCATCTCTTCCTCTGAGTTGGCCTTTGTGCCTCTCTCCCTCTAAATGCTGTTGTCTAGTAGGATTGCATCCTGTTCTTTCTTTTCTAATTCCCCATGTCTTCTCTTTGTGATCACATCAACTCCCACGATTCCAATTCCCCAATGGGCATCACCAGTCCCAAAGTTCTTTCTAAACCCTAACACCCTATTTGCCAGTCTTCCTGAACCTCAATAGCCAGATGTTGTAAAAATATTCACTCAATGCCTCTAAAATAAAACATTTTAGAAATCTAACCCCCACCCCCTACCTCTTTTTCACTGTTGACCCTTTAATTCTTCCCTGACCCAACATAACCACTGGACTGGTACCAACTCTTGTTGAGTCAACTTTCCCTGTCCCTGTCCTTCTATTTGTACATCTGGGCCCTTGTACTCCCTGCTGTGGTCACTGCAATGCGTTCTAAATGAAATCCCTGCATATGGTTCTGATCTGCTCCCTAAATAATCTAACTATGATTCTAACTGGTTCTGCCCTGCTGAAACTAAAACCGCACCAGTACTTCCTTTTTCACCTAAAAGTGAAAAAAATAAAAATTTTCTAGTATCAGGCAAAAAAGAAAAACACAAAACAAAAACCATTTCCTCCCTTTCCAACTGACTCTCAGGACCACTCACCAATTCCTGGTCACGTCAAGCAGTATGCTGTGCACGTAACATACACTGAGTGGCCGGCCAGATTATGATGATCTCTGAACGCATAATAATCTGGCTACTCAATGTATATCCTATATAATAAAAGGCTAATATGCAAATTGTCCCCTCACCCAGGAGTTCGACCAGCAGCCAGGCCGGCCAACCGCCCCTCTCCCCTAGCCAGGCTGGCCGGACCCCACCCATGCATGAATTCATGCACCAGACCTCTAATACACACACACACACACACACACACACACACACACACACACACTGAGTGACCAGATTATTATGCGTTCAGAGATCATCATAATCTGGCCACTCAGTGTATGCTACTGCTCAGTGTCATGTGCTTGGACACCTTCTATTCCCTCTGCATGAAATGTGGTTCCCTTGTTGTGCCCCAAGCCTATTCCAAAGAGACCTTCCAAACTCTGCTCAAACACTGGCCCCAAATATAAAATATTACCACTCCTAAGCAACTATGTGTGTACTTGTTGAATATTCCTTTCTCCATATGCTTAGAATAAACTGTATTATAACACAATACTGTACTCCCATAAAGGGCAGGGACCTTGTCTTTCTGACTTTGCATCCTCAACTGCCTAGCACAAATAAAATCTTGTTAAATATATAGTTTAAGTAAATAACTTGCTTCTAAAGTCACTTTTTAAAGAATCTTTGATAGGCATTAATTTAAAAATGGAAATGTCATAAATTAGTTCATTTTTTTAAGGATGAATTGTTTTTTCTTAATGCTAAAATGGAGTGCCAATATTTACTCATTCAAGCTATGGACATTTAAAAACTAGTCTTAGATATTTGTTACCCTCAGAACATATAGAAATTGGAGCAAGTACTGGACTCTGACGCTTAGATACTCAATTCATCTTTCTATTATAATTTGCCAGGAATACTGTCCAAAGTGCTCCCGTGGAACTTCCTAGAGTTTGACTCTGACACGTCTACTTACCATGGTAGCCACCAGCCAATGTGGATTGCAAAAATATATTAGGGGGAAATGTCTAATATCTCAAATATTTTTTATTGATTACATGAAGAAATATTACTATTTTATATATACTATTTAACATGACTACTAGAAAAATGGCAATTACTTCTGTTGCTCACATGATATTTCTGTTACACAGTGAGCGCTGTTTCATATAGCAAAGCCCATTTGACACCTAGATACATGTGTGTCACTATGGCAGAAATAACTTCTTCATTCTATTACAGATTCCAGCAGTTCCTTAATGACAATGCTGTTATACTGTTTGATTAGTGTAGATCATTAGTAGTAAATTAAACAAAGAAAACATCCACAGGATACACTGGATCTAGAAACATTTACTTTATGATATATAAAAATAACAGCAAAAAAGTGCTACATAAAAAAATAGAGTTAATTCCAAACACTGCCCTATCCAGGAAAAGATACATACAGAAACCCTAGCACTGCCTGTTACAGATCATGCATAAGAAGATGATACTACTGGACAGCTTAAGTGTCTTGTCTCATGTAAGCATATGTACACAGACATACAAATGTGTCTGCACACCACAGAGATATTAATTTGAAGCAATAATCCAAGAACTATGTGAGGTTTTTCTTGAAGCAGCTGGAAAGCAAAAGAGATTGGGTATAAGACTAAAGTTAATTTGAGAGGACAGGAGTGAAGTCCAGGTCAGTGTGGCTCCAAAGGCCATGCTCTTCATTCCTCATCAACACTGACTCCCAGTGGGAGAGCAAAGAAGGTGGAGAACATCTGAGCATGTACAAAAGCACAGGCACAGAATGAGGACGGTAAATGATTGGGGGGGAGTGAGAGAAGCAGAAAGGTAAACTTTGGACAAGGTCACTTTCTAAGTGACGGCTGTGACAAGAAAAGATGGAGGAAAAGGCAAAAACAATGAGCTCAAAAGTAGAAGGGAGCTTAACATGTATCCTTCAACTTGGTCAAGTTGGAAGGTAAGACTATACTGCTTACCAGTGTCTGGAAGCATGTAAGAATAAATGTGCTGGTATAAATAACGCGTGAGAAATGTCAAAGTGATCTCAGAGAGCATCAGTTTAAGAAGTACTACACCAGCATGGCTGCTGCTGGCAGGACAGCACTGACCATCAACGCCGTCACTGCTGGCAGAACACTGTGCCAGGTGGCTGGCCTACCACGGGTGTCAACGTAAATCATTGATGCTGTCCCGAGAGGCTGGCCCTTACTTAGGTAGGCAAGTAGATAAGAAAGATCAGGAAACTGACAGAATGCAAAGCAGCACAACTTGGTGTCCAGAAATACAAGCACTAGCAAGAAATGAAGTTTGTATTTAAAAGCTTAACTGAAGTAAAAGGAGTGAAAAGCTGAGTGGTAGCAATAAAGACAGTGGAGAGGAGAGAGGAGAGAGGGAGGGGGGAGGAAGGAGGGAGGGATGGAGAGAGGGGGAAGGAAGAGAGGGAAGGGAGGGAGAGGGACGGAGGGGGGGGAAGGAGGGGGAGACTTCCTACATTTAAACATTGCAAAGGGTCACAATGCAGACAGAATCACATCAAACCCCTGCCCTGTGTGACCTAGCCTGTGTTCATCAGGGTGTTGCCTCTACTATCCTCCTAGCAGACACTATGATCCAGGCACAATGACCAGCAACTGTCCACAGCTATGCCAAGCTCTTTCTTCAGGTCTATGCAGTGTTGCTCCATCCGCCTGAATGCTCTCTCCCCTTCCCCCTCATCCTGCATGGCTGGCTCCCTGTGTTCAGCCTTCCTTAGGAGGCAGCACACTCCTCAGGAAGCACGCTGGCCATGTCTCCACGACAAGCATTCAGCAGAAATTTTCCAGACAAGGTTCATGTACATCATCATCATGACAATAATGCTGGAGGTGTGGCCAGCATCTATCCCCGACACAGAGCACCCTGCAACCGCTTTCTACTGAAAGTTAGGTCCTTACTTGCTGACCCTGTCTTTGCTGGGATTTCTTTCTAATGGTGTCCGTGTCTTTGTTAGATTTGTCAACTCCCATACAAAATGTCATATCTTATTCCTAACTCAGCTAACTATCACTCTAACAAATTGCTCTACACTTAGCCATCAGTATTCAACGTATACATATAACTTGAGCTTTAGATAAGAACTAAATCACTACACCTTTTTGTAAAGCAATTAATATAGACAAGGTCCGATGCCACAGGATATTCACTGACTAGAGTCTTTTCACTTATCCCCCATTTTTGAGACATAAAAGTTTTGTACTTTGTGCTATGACACACAATTACAACAACTAGAAAGATTTTATGAAGACTATTGCAAAGTCTTATAAATTACAGAAATACGTTATATCTCCAATATTCTCTACATTCTTGGATTAAGACAAATGGTCAGGAAGCTATGTATTTAGACTGCATTTTTCAAAATCCCCAAGAAAATGAATTTTCTTTGTTGGGCTTTGATTTTATACCACTAGCTTATTTTAAGGTCTGTTATAAAAAACTGCCCTGTGGGATTTGTTTCTTACACTATAAGGCAATTTTAACACTGCAGTATATAGTGTAAATGCAATCTCAGTATCAAGTGAATTCTTGTCATACTGCTATTAACCAGGTAACTCTTCGTGTTGATTGCTGGAAAGCTCTGGAGCCATATTTGTAATTTAAGTTTAGGAACTGTGTGTTTAGTTGGTTGGGTCCTGGACTCACATTACCTTTGTGTTTATCCTACCCGTATTTTACAGTGGCCAAATTTCCTTGCTTATTTTTAGTTTTATTTTATCCTACCATTCATGTATTTTTATGTGTCTCCATAAGTCTATTTTGGAACAAGAAACATATAATAATCTCAGAATATCTTTTGGCTTTATGTTGCCAGCATGAACCTTTCACTCTAGGGATGCAAAACGATGGCAAATCATCTCATCTCCGTTCTGACACGTCATTACTTTACAAAACAATGTATGATCTCTCACACATACATGAGGTCCTCGCTGTTAGAACACAATCTGCCGCACAGAGCAACACAGCCATTAGGCAACAAACACTAACACCAGAACATAGTCACGGAGAAGTTTACACACTGTTTCCTGAGTATAAAAGGCTGAGTGAAATTCAGATTCTTAAATACATACACAATTGTTTTGTCCCATTGGCAAAGTGTAACGAACCACCCAGAATGCCATCGACTCTAATGATGTCTTAAAATAATAACACCAGGAAAGTGGCTGTGCATGAATGTTCCTCTTCTCCCAGATTTTAGTGTGTAATCCAAAACATTCTTAAAACTTTAAATCCCTTCTCAGCCTAAATACAATTTGACATTTCTGTTTGCCTTACCTATAATTTACACCTGTATGGTCATTATACATGTAGACACAAAATAATTTTAACTGAATATAAAATTATGGTACTAAACAAAGATAAAAAAATAATGATTATGAAATCTAACTGTACTTGAGAATACTTCAGTTTATGCCTCATAAATATAGGTAGCTATATAGATGAAAAAGATAGGGAAAAGCCTTTATTGACATTCCTAAGAAATAAGTAAAGCTAATTAGATTAAAAAGATTGAATAAAGCATTTCACAATGAGATTGGAAATTCAATTTAAGAGCAGAAAAAGATCCCGAAGTATACATGCTCTTTGGAAATTCATAGAAATAAAAAGGTAAGATCTCTGTTTCATGACAAAGACAGCAAAGAATCATAACTTTCTGTACAACATGAAATTCAAACATTTAAATGTTTTTCACTTAATAAAAAAATACTGTATGGAAGAGAAAGGAGAAAGCTCAAGTGTGGTTGCAGCGAACAGAGAGGACTCCGAAGCTTCAGGGACAGGTTCCACAAGGACCAGGCCGGTCTTGAGCTCAGAGGTTTGCGGTGACCCTGTCAATAGTATACCTCTGCAAGAACGCCTGAGTTGGAGATTTTCAACCTTTTTCATCTCATGGCACATAAACTAATTACTAAAATTCTGTGGCACAACAAAAAGTGTATTTTTGCCTGACCCAAAAAAAGGTATGGTTTTGATTCATTCACACTGGACGGTTAGAGTTGTGTTGGCTGTTATTGTTTTTTTATCTGACAATCTAAGGGAAAAGAAGTCAGTGCCCCATCGGAGTAGTCAGATATTGCATGTTTTAAAAGTCCCTGTACGCACTGTTGAAAAATTAGAGTCAATCATCTTCTAATTTTCCAGCTGGGTGCTGGGTGGTTTTTAGGATAAAAGACACTGAATACTGTTTAACTGTTTAAAGGATGTATTTATAATGCATATTAAAATACTATATATTCAGTATTTCTATTTTTTGACAGTGCTTTCAAGAAAATTTTTAAATAGAAAAAACCATGCAAACGACATCTGAATTGCTGAGGAAGTAACTTTTTGACTTTAACTTCAATGACACTGTTGGTAACAGATTTCCCCCAAGGACCTCTGGCAAGGATCCCTCAGATTATCAAAATTATATAATGTGATCTTCTAATCCAAGCAGAGTAACAGTCAGGGAAGTGAAGACATGCAATAATGTGAGTGAGTACACTGGCTCACATCTAAGAATGTGTCCAAGTAAGTGTGCTACTTACATCTTTCAGGAGCTTGGTCGATGTGCTCTGGACAAAGAAGGAAGAAGTGGCTGACATCCTGGAACGTGCCTGCCCCCACAGCACAAGGGTAATGGTATGTCTGTGTACATTTCTCTTCACAGCATTTGATAGTGGCTCCAAGGTGCTTACAAAATGCACATCGCTGAAGGGGGAAAAAGGGAAAGGAATTTCTTCATAAAACCTGGTAGAGGAACATTCAAATGCAGGGCTCGGAAAGTATTAAAAACCTTTGTACATCACTCGTAAAACTAAAGTTTAGAAAGTTAGCATTTAGCTTTTCCCACTGACTTTGTACAAATAATTTTTTTTTTAAATTCAGTAGTATGGTTAAAAAGGCATGTTTCTAGTTGAGCTCTATTTTCTTAAGTGTTTAAATCCCATCAATAAACAAGTAAAATGAATATACAGTGTCTTTCACCCTGCCTAAAAATCAATAGGAAGTAAACTAGTCAATCACAGAGTAGGTTAATGAGGGACACCCATATTGTTCAAGGCAACAGATCGACACATTTCACTGTGGTAATTCACTTTAAGTTTCTTGGTAAATGCTAGGAGTGTAAAGAAAAATTAGGTCATGAGTGTCTCCTCTCCCTTCACTCCCACCCATTTCAATCTAGTGCTACTCTCTTACAAGCAGTAAGAGCAAACAAATAAGGCCCCCGTGATCAACAAAGTAAGTCTAGGGCAACTGAGTGTGTAAGAAGTCAACTTGGATGCTCGATCTATAACGGTTTACTTCCTTAACTCACCTTTCCCTAAGTATGATTTGCTATCCGCCCAAGCCCATTTTTGGACATTTCTTTCATGGAGCTTTTGCTGGGAGGCCTGCACTGTATAGTGAAAAACCTCCCTCTGTGTAGAAGAGGCTAGGCTGTCCTTGTTACATTAACCTCTGCATTAGCATTTATGCCATTTGCCTGGTGATTTGTCTTTTCCTCCTGTTCCAACATCCCTGAGTAGAAACTGGTTGTCCTAGCTTTGTTCACATAGCACCATGAATGCTGCTGACAGAGAGAAGCCAGGCATATATATTCTAAATGGATCTCACTCTCAGGACTCTCATTGTGAGAGAGGCTCACCATTAGCAAAACAGGATGATCTGCAGGAATTCCTAAAGCCAAACAGGATGATCTGCAGGAAAACCAAGCCTCAAGGTATCACAGACATCTTCACATGCCAATGTTGACTCTGCATTTCAACATTTATGTGTAAACCTACATAAGATAGCACATGCCATCAAAATCTCATAATCTCGGGTCCTCCACTTCAAATCCATATGAGAAAGCTTAACACCTCCTGGTGTATCTGCTATACATTGAGTGCAGCCAACAGACCACAGCAGTTTTTAACTCACTCATAAACTCTAACTGTATCTGTGCCATTTTAACTTTATACTAGAGGCCCAATGCACGAAATTTGTGCAAGAGTAGGCCTTCCTTCCCCCCGCCCTCAGGCCCCTCCCGCTACTGCCAGCATGGGCTTCTCTCTGGCCGCCAATAGGCACCCAAGACCTGGGCTTCCCTTGCAGCCCCAGCTTTCTCCTGAAGGATGTGTAGTCTAATTAGCATATTATGCTTTTGTTACTATAGATAAAATCCACAGATCCACAGACTAATGCACATTTTAGTTCTTTTCTGTACTCAAGGGCATTATAGCATTAAAAACACAGGGAAGTTCAGCTGGTGTGGCCTAGTGATGGGGCATCATTCCATGAACCAAGATGTTAGAATGTTTCTCTCTAAAAATCAATAGAAAAATATCCCAGGGTGAGGATTAAAAACAAAAATGTATGTAATAAAAAACTCAAATAACTCAAATTATCTCTGTATCACTGTGGCAAATAGGTGATGGCAGAAAACAATAATATTAAATCTCATTTTTTATCTACTAGCTTTGAATGATTTATATTAGTATAGTTATTTTGATTCTTTTAAATTGATGCACAATGGCTGATCGATGTCTCTCTCTCATCAATGTTTCTGACTTTCTATCTCTCTCCCTTCCTCTCTGTAGAAAATCAATAAAATATACTTAAAAAGAAAAAGAAAAAAGAAAAAAAAATTGATGCACAAAATAAAATTCTTTTTTTAATTTTTTTAGTTAGAGGAAAAATTCATTCAAATTAAAAGAAAAGATACTATGGATTAGGGAATAAACAAAAATTTTATACAGCTATATTATAAAATACTACTGAAAACAAAGAACATTGAATCTTATCTCATATTCTCATATCAAACATGTAACTTAACTATAAAATGGATAAATAACCTAAAGGTAACGTGGGAATATGCAAAGTTGTTTTTTTTTAATATAAGGCATAATGAGCATAACCCATAAAAGAAAAACTTACAAGCTGACAAATGACAAACTTCATCAGAATTAAGTCCTCTGCTCTACATAAAACACTAAGAAAATGAAAACCAGTAGCAAATGAGGCAGAAATATTTATAAAATGCACCTCTAATAAACAACTTGTATAAAAAATATATAAGGAATTCTGGTAACTCAATAGTAAGAAGACAAATCAATTGGAACATGATAGGGATAGGGGCAAAGATTTGAACAAACACTTCACTAAAGATACACAACAGCCCTGACCGGTTTGGCTCAGTGGATAGAGCATCAGCCTGCAGACTAAAGGGTCCTGGGTTCGATTCTGGTCAAGGGCATGTACTTTGGTTGCGGGCACATCCCAGTGGGGAGTGTTCAGAGGCAGCTGATTGATGTTTCTCTCTCATTGATGTTTCTAACTCTCTATCCCTCTCCCCTCCTCTCTGTAAAAAATCAATAAACTATATATATATATTTTTAAAAGGATATACAATAGCAAGTAAGTAACTAAGATGCTCAATCTCTTTAGTCATCAGGAAGCAAAAAAAAGCCCACAAGGAGATATCACTAAACTAGAACTGCTAAAAATTCAGCAAGACTGACAATATCCAGTGCTAGCACCACCATAGAACAAATGCACCTCACTCTGACTGGTGGAAATGGAAAGGTGTACAGGCAAAGTTAAACAAACTTTGCTGCATCCATGTTCACAGCAGCTTTATAAATAATAGCTAAGAAAAACTACCAGCTGGTGAATGACCATTATACTAAGTACATGCTGTATGAGTCCATTTCACTATCAGCCTAGAAAATGCAAAACTGCAGGAAGAGGAACAAGTCAGCGATGGCCAGGAGCTTGGGGGAAGGGGGAACGTAGAGACACACTAGTGGGGGGAGACTTCTGCACCGCCCTCCTTCCCCACCCATCTCTTCCATATCTGTCCCCTCCATCTAACTTGGGCCCTGCTCTGCCTCTCCTCCTGCCACCTCCTGTCTGCAGCCTCCCCATTTCTCCTCCAGGGGCGGAGCTCTCCAAAGGCTGTGGTGGGTGGGGCTGTGCAGGCCCTACAGTGGTGTGGAGATGTATGGGGCGAGCCCAGGTGGGGCCTGGGAGGAGAGCTGGGATGACAGGTCACAGGGAAGAGGAGGGAGGGACATACAGCCTGTCCCATAGGAGATGCACCCAGTTCCTTGGCTGCCTGCACCAGCAGCTTTTCTAGGCCCCTATGCAGCTGTCGCCCTCTGCCCCTCACTGCCTCCTGCTTCCTTTCAAGTTTTGGATTCGGTTTCTCTGACCCCCTCTGTGCTGCATCCCAGGGAACCTGAGGCTGTCCCTTGGCCAGTCATCCCATAATGGTGCTATCCAGTCTCCTGGAATAGTGAAACATAATAAATAAAAAGCAGCAGCTCTGAAGATTATAAATTGTGCACTGAGAATGCCACAGGCTGTGGAGGGCTGCACAGTCCATGGCTCTCAGATCACACATAGCAGCCACCTGGTCCCTCCAGGCTCCCGCTCCCGACCGCCTGTTCTGGGGGCTGGAGCCAAACCCTGGGAGCTTCCTGACAACTCTCACCTCACACCACACTTTCCAGTCCAGCCCACCAGCCCCTGCAGCAAGCTAGCCTAGGTCAGAGCATCTGTCCACTGGTGGTCAGTGCACGTCATAGCAACTAGTCAAGCGGTCAAACTCCCAGGGGAACTCGAAATCAAGGAGACAATTGCATATTAAGCTTTTATTATATAGGACGTTTACACTAGTCAAAAGAAAATTGGAGTAGCTATATTAATATTAGACAAAGTAGATTTAAGAGTTAAATACAGGCTTTTTCTATTGAAGTACCCTTACTAGTATCTTTCCTCTGAACAAAGTTATTTTATACCAGAGGTCCGGTGCATGAAAATTCATGCACTGGAGGGGGGGAGAGAGGTCCTTCAGCCTGGCCTGCCCCCTCACAGTCCAGAAGGAGCCCTGGTCAGGGAGGCAACCTGGCCATTAGGAGAAGGTGATACCCTCATCACACCTCTGCTGCTGCCACTGCCAATTGTGAAAGCCTTAGCCAGCCCTGGTTACCTGAGCCTCAGGTGGCCTTGGGCAGCTGAGCAGCTGCCCTCCGAGGCTTGCCTTGGGTGGCTAGGGGGCTGAGGGGAGTGGGGGACTCCAGAGGCAGGTGTCCCAGTGGGACTGTGGGGACTCGGTGCTACCATCTTGTGGCTGTGGATGCCGCCATTTTTGAGAGCCTGGAAGTCAATTATTATATTCCCTTCTTATTAGATAGGATAACTACTAGAGCAGCGGTTCTCAACCTGTGGGTCGCGATCCCTTTGGGGGTCGAACGACCCTTTCACAGGGGTCGCCTAAGACCATCGGAAATTGCAGATATTTACATCACGATGCATAACAGTAGCAAAATTTCATGGTTGGGGGTCACCACCACATGAGGAACTGTATGCAAGGGTCGCGGCCTTAGGAAGGTTAAGAAACACTGCACTAGAGCATTATCATAGCCTCTCTATGATGAAGTATAATTCAATGTTGTACAATAAAAAGTACTTACTACAGTCCTATAGAGAGGAATATACTGGAATTGAGATACAATTCAACTTAAGAACTAAGAAAAAGGGTTAACATAACAGGCTCAAGACTACTATCCTTACCAAAGCCTGCTTGCCAGCTGGCACCCTCAGTTCCCCAAGTAAAAGGGCAATTTTCTGCAACAGACTAAGTGTGTCAACAGTGTGGCTTTCCCTCTGGTAAGGTCAGGCCCCAGGTACCTATGTGGGCAGGCCCCAGTAAAGACCTTGAAACTCTTGGTGAAGGAGCATTGCACACATGTAGCTGCACTTCCCTTGCTGGAAGAAGAGGGTGCTCTATGTGACCCCTCATGGGAGGGAGAGCACCTAAGCAAGCTTGCATGTGGATTCTTCCAGAGTATGCTAGTGTCTTTTCCCACTGAGATGCTCACGAAATCACATAAGTCTCAGCCATAATCACAACTCTATGAGTCCCATGGGTTCCTCCTGGGAGCCTCCAACCTGGACACAGTCTTATAGACCCAGCATCACACTGCAAATATTTGCCTTTCCTCTTAAAAAACTATAGCAGAAAAGGCAAAATATATACTTTGATAAATTTTTAAATTTTACATTACAGATAACTAGGATTGTCCTAATATATAAAAACCCTGGGTCCGTCACATCCACGAGCAGGAGGCTTGACCAACCAGAAGTCAGTTCTGCAGTCAGCACTGGGTTGCCATGGCGACCCAGCACTGACTCCTATGGCTGCAGGCATGGTGACCAAGCACCTGACTACTGAGGGGCCTGAAGAGAGAAGCAGGGTCTGATCCGTAGCCTCTGTGGCAGCTGTTGATCAGTACTTGCCTCTCTCTTTCCAGGCCTGATCAGCAGCCACAACTCCATTTCTCTCCGGGGCTCCACCAGGCTGGTGATCAGGCCCCATTAATAGGCCCAGAAATGCTGACTGGCATAGAAGCCAACCAATCAAAACCAAATCTGGGTGAATTTTGAGGAGCCAATGGCTGCCTAGGAGGCGGAGCTTTTGATGCTGTCTGGCATAAAAACTGACCAATCAGAACCAAATTGGCTGGCAAAGGAGGGCAGTTGGGGGCAAGATCAGATCAGCAGAGGAGGACGTTTGGCAATCAGGCCAGCAGGGGAGAGCAGTTGGGGGCGAGATCAGGCCGGCAGGGGAGGGTTGTTGAGGGCAAGACCAGGCTAGCAAGAGAAAGCAGTTAGGGACCATCAAGCTGGCAGGGTAGGGCAGTTGGGGGCGAGATCAGGCCAGCAGGGGAGGGCAGTTGGGGATGAGATAAGGCCAGCAGGGGAGGGCAGTTAGAGGCGATCGGGCCAGCAAGGGAGCAGTTAGATGTTAATCAGGTTGGCAGGCAGAAGCAGTTAGGGGCAATCAGGAAGGCAGGCAGGTGAGCGGTAGCCAGCAGTCCCGGATTGTGAGAGGGATGTCTGACTGCCAGTTTAGGCCCCAAGGTTGTCCCAGATTGGAAAGGGTGCAGGCTGGGCTGAGGGACAACACACACACACACACACACACACACACACACACACACACACACCTTCCCCCAGTGCATGAATTTCATACACCGGGCCTCTAGTATTAAAACAATATTAAACAATAGTGATAAAATAGGTACTTGCAGATCACCTACCACAAAGAGGCAGACCAATGTTTTATATCTTATTGGACCTACTTTATGTTGGTTGGAGGAGGAGCGTGGATATAGGCTTTTTACTATACTATATATACTGCTTTTATTTATTTTTTTAAATATATTTTATTGATTTTTTACAGAGAGGAAGGGAGAGAGATAGAAAGTCAGAAACATCGATGAGAGAGAGACATTGATCAGCCGCCTCCTGCACGCCCCACAGTGGAGATGTGCCCGCAAGCAAGGTACATGCCCCCGACCGGAATCAAACCCGGGACCCTTCAGTCCGCAAGCTGACGCTCTATCCACTGAGCCAAACCAATCTCAGCTATTTTTTTTTTAGCTAAAAGCACACTTACATTACATTGCTTACTTACATTCTTAAAGTACATTATCTTATTATAGAAAAGCTATTTTACAGTCTACAAAAAGAACGCAAAATATAAAAACAAAAACTTACAACTCTTCTTTCAGAACTAAGTTGGCTTTACACAAAGACACCTAGTATAAAATCAGTGTATGATGGAATTTCAATATGGGTTTGTGGTGTGAAGGTGAGAGTACAAAAAATAAATTATCAAACTCTAAGGGAAATTATATAAGTATTTTTAATTATTTTTTTAAAATATATTTTATTGATTTTTACACAAAGGGAAGGGAGAGGAATGGAGTTAGAAACATCGATCAGCCGCCTCCTGCATGCCCCCTACTAGGGATGTGCCCACAACCCCAGAATTGAACCTGGGACCCTTGAGTCTACAGGCCTATGCTCTATCCACTGAGCCAAACCAGTTTTGGCAATTTTTAATTATTTTTAATAAGAGTATGACAGATTTAGAAATAGTTAAAAGGACAGAAATATGTGTTAGAGGTTGATGAGTTATTTCTTTTTGGAGGGGAATGAGGAGAGTGCAGGAAAGAGAGGCTTTAGATAAAGAAATGACCAAGCATATGTAGCATGCAGAATTAAACTATTTCTTTGGTAATATGCAAACTACCTAGATTTCTAAGATGTCAGTAGCACACCCAGGGGCTCCAAAGAGGAAACTAAAAGAGAAACATCATTACCTTTCCTGAACACAGGTTTATAGTGTTAATATATTCTTCCACCTAGAAAAAGATAATGTTCCCCCTGGAAAAACTGAAAAGCAGTCTGAGGGAAATTCCAGAAAAACTGAACTACTTGATAAAGAATGCCATTTAACAATTGAGGAAATTATATTAAATATATTAACTTGAAAAGAATAACGTTATTATTAGTCAAACCAGGATTTCTCACCCTCAGCTAAATAATTAATTCTTTGTTGTGGAAGGCTGTCCTGTGCATCTCAGGACTTTTAGCAGCAGCCACTAGGTGACAGTAAAACCTTCCTCTCCATTCCAGCGAATATATTTCATTGGCAAATTCCAGTCATGCATATATTCATCCCATAAATGACTCTCTTGTGTTCTACGTACTCTATTAAATGCTAGAGATAAAATGATAAACCTAAACAGATATTATCAATGCCCTCATGGTGCTTACAGCCTTAGTCAAGGGACCAAAGAAATAAAGACACACACAAATAATGTAAATAGACAAATGATTTTAAGTGACAAAAGGAGAGCTACCTGTTCCAATGAGAATGTATAAGGATGCAAGCTCAAATATTTGTTACTAAAAGACTAGAGGCCCAATGAATGAAATCGTGCAAGGGGCTCAGCCCTCGCAGCCTTGGTGGCTAACCCTGACCATCACAATCCCGGCTTCATCCAGAAGGTCATGTAGTTGTCTGGTATAATTAGCATATTATGCTTTTATTATTATAGATTATTACAGATGTGCACATTCAAAAAGTTAACATAGTCTGGCCGTTGTGGCTCAATGGTTGAGCATTAGATCGTCATAATTCAATTCCTGGTCAGGACACATGCCTGGGGTTTGGGGCTCAATCTCCAGTAGGTGGCATGCAGAAGAGGCAGAAGATCAATGATTCTTTCTTATCACTGATGTTTCTCTCTCTCACCCTCTTCCTTTCTCTCTGAAGTCAATAAAAACATATTCTATTTTTTTAATTGAGAGAGTATTATAATGTTCCGTATGAGCTCTATACCTTGTTCTCATAGTTCTTGGATTAAATGGCCTCCTAATTTCAATTGCTACCAACTGGGAGGGAGAGAGGGGTCTTCATAAAAATAAGGAGATCTAAATAGAAATCGTGCATTATTATCAACCATTATTTTTCCCCAGTTTAAATTTAGCAAGTATATTTTCACCTCCTGTAATCAGAAAGTACTTTTTTTCTTTCTAAAAAATGGATTTAAAACATACCAAAAATCTTTTAAAGTATTGTAAACAGCCCTAGCTGGTTTGGCTCAGTGGATAGAGCATCAGCCTTCGGACTAAAGAGTCCCAGGTTTGGTTGCAAGATTGATCCCTGACCCTGAATAGGGCATGTGTGGGAGGCAACCAATCAATGTGTCTCGCTTACATCCATGTTTCTCTTTCTGGGTGTCTTTCCCTTCCTTCCACTCTCTCTAAAAACTCGATGAAAAAATATCCTCAGTGAGGATTAACAATATAAAAAAATAAGTTAATTTAAAAAATACTTTAAACAGATCAGGAATTTCCATGGCCAAGGTTTTTTAATGACAAATGTCAGAAGTTTTTTCATTGTTTGTTTTTACAAACTTTTCTTATAATAAAGTAACAATAGAAATAGTCCCAAATATTTATTTTTTTTAAATATATATTTTATTGATTTTTTACAGAGAGGAAGGGCGAGGGATAGAAAGTCAGAAACATCGATGAGAGAGAGACATCGATCTGCCACCTCCTACACGCCCCACACTGGAGATGTGCCCGCATGCAAGGTACATGCCCCCTGACCGGAATCGAACCTGGGACCTTTCAGTCTGCGGGCCGACGATCTATCCACTGAGCCAAACTGGTCTCGGCCCCAATATTTATTTTATATAATCCTCACCAGAGGTTATTTTTCCACTGATTTGAAGAGAGTATAGAATAGAACGGAGAGAGGGAGGGAAGAAAGAGAGACATCAATGTGAGAAATATGCATTGATTGGCTACCTCCCGCACATCCCGACCTGCATCAGTCCTTGTCACGGAAGCGAACCCTCAATCCTTTGGTGAACAGGGTAATGCCCAACCACTCGGCAATGCCAGCCGGGGTCCAAATATTCATTTTTGAAATGCTCAACCCCACCACACTTATTTGAAAACTCATTATGTTCTCATTGTTGATTTCACATTTACCTTAAAGAGGCAGATGACATACCATGCATGACATTCAGACATATGTCATCATAATGAAAATTAATAAATTTAGAATATCTGTCTTTTGGTAAAAATACAAATGTAGTTTTCTTCACATACTCTGCCCCGGGGAACCTGTTGGAATATTTCACTGTCCCCAACCACTTATCCCTATCACTTGTAAAAATTTGCTCTGTTTTAGACATTATTTGGACAACTACAAATTTGTAAACTTGTGTAAAATGAACCACAGTGGCAATTTCCTTTAATATTCTAAACTCTGGACTTCTTACTTATAACTATGAATGAATGATTCCATGAATGATCTTTAGTGCTATTCATTAAGGCTACAATTATTTCTTGAGAAACAACCAAAACAGAAAAAGATCTGAAAAGGGCACTATTATTCTAGTGAGAATAGAGAAACCAGATTGCAAGTAAATATACACTACTAGTATGTCAGATGGCAATACATGAAAGGAGAAACAATAGCACGACAGCAATTCAGCAGCAGAGCATCAACGTATGAACCAGGAGGTCATAGTTGGATTACTGGTCAGGGCACAAGCGCAGGTTGTGGGCTCAATCCTCAGCAAGGGGTATGCAGGATGCAGTTGAACATTGATTCTCTCTCATCATTAATGTACCTATCTCTCTCTCCCTCTTCCTTCCTCTCCAAAATCAACTAAAAAAAAAGAAATTAAATTAAAATGTATTTAAAATTTTTGAACAAGGGAGAAACAATAAAGCAGGGATATCATGGGAGAAGGAGACACTTGAAATTTTTGATAGGGAGCCTAGAAAAGTCCTCACTGATAAGATAACTTGAATAAATATCTAAAGGAAATGAGAGGAGAAACAAAGATGGTGGGCATAGGTGAACACCTAAAATTGCTGCTTCGCACAACAATTTCAAAATTACAACTAAAAGACAGAATGGACATCATCCAGAACCACAGGAAAGTTGGCTGAGTGGAAATTCTACAACTAGAAGGAAAGAGGGGCTCACGGAGATTCAGAGGAGCTGCAAAAAGCTGAGGTACAGAGAGACACATACATGGAGAGGACGTGCAGTGGATGGCTTGGCTGGCTTCCTCTAGCGGGAGGGAGACGGCAACTTCCGACTCCACTGAACCCCACTTCTGACTGTACTGAATCCCAGTTCCAGGCGAGACTCATACGGGGGTGTCTGGACTGTCAGGAAAATGGAGGAATGCACAGAAATTTAGGGGAGCCGCGAAAGGCAAAGGTCAGGAATTACGCGCACGAGTGCACACAGAAAGGACTGACTGATGATTGGGTTGCTGGTTTTCTCTAGCGGGAGAAAGACAGAACCTCCCAACTGCCCTGAACTCCAGTTCCAACTGCACTGAAGCCCAGTTTCGGGCAAAACCCTGGGGACCCAGACTCATACGGATCCCCGGAGCACACAGAAACTGAGGGGAGCCACAAAAGGCAGAGGACTGAAGGCGTGCTGGAGGTGTGCATGCACATGAGTGCCCACAGAGAGGGATAACAGTAAGACTCAGAGACCTCATAGAGCAGAGCTGACAGGAAGCCAAGGCGGTCTGCTCAGTCCTGAGATTCCACCCCATCCAAGCTGAAAACAGAGGCTTTTGCAATTTTTCAAGTCTTGTCTCATAAGGCTGACTCAAGCACAGAAGTTCTCCAGGCATAGACACAGCTGATCCTCACAGCCAATTGGCCTGGAGGTCAATTCCCCCCAGTGATACCAACAACAACCAAGACTTAACTACAACAAGGCTCTGCACACCGTCCACGAAGGGGTGCACCAAGAGAGTCCACCTCAGGTAACTGGGGAGGCAGAACTACTGGGCCATATAGGACACCTAGCACACAAAGCTACTCTACCAACTCGGGGAAGCAGCAAAAATGTGGAGACAAAGGAACAGATCACAAACAAAAGAAATGGAGGAAAACAAATGACTGGATATAGAGTTCAAAACCACGGTTATAAGATTTTTCAAGAATTTCCTAGAAAAGGTCAATAAATTTAACAAGACTCTCAAGGAGATGAAAAAGGACCAACTGGAAATTAAATATACACTGACTGAAAAAAAAAATATTATACAGAGACCTGACAGCAGACTAGAGGAACACAAGAATCAAGTCAAAGATTGGAAATACAAAAAAGCAGAAAACACTCAACTAGAAAAGCAAAATGAAAAAAGAATCCAAAAATGTGAAGATAGTGTAAGGAGCCTCTGGACAACTTCAAGCGTACCAACATCAGAATTGTGAGGGTGCCAGAAGAAGAGAGAGAGCAAGATACTGAAAACCTATTTTAAAAAATAATGACTGAAAATTTTCCCCACCTGGTGAAAGAAATAGACTTGTAAGTCCAAGAAGCGCATAGAACTCCAAACAAAAGGAATCCAAAGAGGACCACACCAAGACATATCATAATTAAAATACCAAGAGCAAAAGACAAAGACTGAATATTAAAAGCAGCAAGAGAAAAAAAAGTTAAATTACCTACAAAGGAGCTCCCATACGATTGTCAGTTGATTTCTCAACAGGAACTATTCAGGCCAGATGGGAGTGGCAAGAAATATTCAAAGTGATGAATGGCAAGAACCTACAACCAACATTACTCTATCCAGCAAAGCTATCATTCAGAATTAAAGGGTTGATAAAGAGCTTCACAGATAAGAAAAAGCTAAAGGAGTTCATCACCACCAAACCAGTATTATATAAAATGCTGAAAGGTCCTCTTTAAGTAGAGGAAGAAGGAAAAAAAGGTAAAGATAAAAATTATGAACAACAAATACATATCTATCAACAAATGAATCAAGTGAATAAAAAAATCTGATGAACAGAATAAACCGGTGAATAGAATAGAATCAGGGGCATAGAAAGGGCATAGAAAGGGACTGACAATTCTCAGGGGGAAAAGGGTGGGGGGAAGGCTGGGAGAGACTGGACAAAAATCGTACACCTATGAATGAGGACAATGGGGGAGAGGTAAGGGCAGACGGTGAGGTGGAGACTGGGTGGAGGGAAGCCATGGGGGGAAAAAAGGAACAATTGTAATAATCTGAACAATAAAGATTTATTAAATTAAAAAAATAAAAGAAAAAATGTATCGAAGAAGAATATTCAACAGAGAAAGAAGAAGTGCAAAGACCCTGAGGTGAGAGATGTCTGGCATACTTGAGGAAGACCATGGACAGAGTCAAGTGTGACTGAAGGAAGCAGGTAAGGGAAAGCATGCTACTGGGTGATGTATTAGAAGTACTTAGGGGTGGGGAGGGGGGCACTGAGCCTTGTTGGTTAGTTAGGACTAGCTTTTATTCTACGAATGAAATGGGAAGCCACTGAAGAATGTTAGGTAAAGAAGAGATGTTTCTGACTTGCACTATTTACGTCAGTCCAGACTCGTGAGTACTGTTTATTCTGTGGATGAAAATCCGTTGCGATCGTGATTTGTTGTTGCTCCAAGAAGCTCTGTGGAACTCACTCAGGCTGACTCCTTGCTGTCTTTAAGTGCCCATCTTTCTATCCATTCCTGACACCCTCATGCCTCATCACATTTTCCCTGCACCAGGAACTACTTTATGTCTCAAGGAGAACAGTGGTTAGAAGCCAAGGTCTGGGGCTCCCTGCTCTGGAGTCCCAGCTTCTGGGCCTCACAGGCCAGAGCTAGGAAATTAGTGTAGAATGCCAACTTAGTCGTATACACACGTCTGTGTAAACAGTCAACACCATGAGTTTACATCAAGCTGCCTGATTCCATTCCAACACCACAAAATTCAGGCTAGCCTTTCCCTATTTGTACCTCCTTTCTCCAACACTGGAAAACCTAAGATCTTGTTACCTACCACATATTTACATATTGTTCCAAGAGTTGCTAATCCATACCTGTGAGAAACTCATTTAACTCACTGGATTATACCACATTTGTGCAGTTGTCATTAGTTTTACAGTTATCCATTCAAGATACTGTTTCCCAGCCTAGCCGCCATGGCTGTGGTTGAGCATCAACCTATGAACCAGGAGGTTCTATTCCCGGTCAGGGCAAGCACCCAAGTTGCAGATTCGATCCCTAGTGCAGGGCATGCAGGAGGCAGCCGATCAATGACTCTCTCTAATCACTGATGTTTCTATCCTTCTCTCCCTCTCTCTTTCTCTCTGAAATCAATAAAAATATATTTTTTAAAAGATAACTGTTTTCCAGTTACTTAGATTAGTTCTTGTCTTTCCTATCCCTCTAAGTGTAAATTTTGGTATTCTTGTTGGTTCCCCATATCCTAGATCAGTGGTCAGCAAACTTATTAGTCAACAGAGCCAGATATCAACAGTACAACGATTGAAATTTCTTCTGAGTCAAATTTTTAAAACTTAAACTTCTTCTAACGCCACTTCTTCAAAATAAACTTGCCCAGGCTGTGGTATTTTGTGAAAGAGCCATACTCAAGCAGCCAAAGAGCCGCATGTGTCTCACAAGCCACAGTTTGCCAACCTCTGTCCTAGATGGTTG
>JAAGEH010000307.1:74165697-74201435 GCA_011751065.1 Lasiurus cinereus
ACCAAGCTACAGTTCTGGTTTATTGTATCTGTATACCTTTCCCATAAATGAGCATATGCATGTATATTTCCTTATATCTTATTCTTTATTGCAAAAAGGGTTGCACACCATAAATAGTCTTTTGCACTTTTTTTTCACTCAAAGGTACATGCTGGAAACCACTGTGCATCAGCTTCAAGAGCTGTTCCTATTGTTTTCAGCTGCGCTATATTCCACTGTATGAACCAAACCATAATATACTCAACCATTCTATTATGTGTGGTCATTTAGGTTGTTTCCAACATTCTGCAAATGCTACAACTATTAACTTTTAATAGTGCAAGTGTTTTGCATTAATGCAGGGATGTTTTCAGTGTAGATTCCTAAAAACATCACAGGATAATTGCATATGTAGTCTATTAGATATAGCCAAACTTTCTTCCAGAAAATTTTACCAGTTTGTATTCCCACCCACAAAGTATAGAATGCCCATTTCCCAGTCTCATCAACAAATGTGTTGTTATTTGCTTAAATTTTTTATCAGTGAGACAAACTCTTCTTAGGAGAGAAAAAAAATATAAAAGTTCTAGCTAACTGGTCTATCCTGTGCCTATTTTACAAATGCATAAAAATGGCAACAGAAGACTATTGCTACTCTGCTTTGACTGAATGCAGTGGAGAAGTAAAGATTTGACAAAGTTCCTTTTTGACCTCATCTCTCCATCTATTCCCAGCATTCTACTTGCTTGAGCCCAGTCTACATTAATGCCTAGATGAAGTGAGAATGAATGCAGCCCAGCTGGTGTGGCTCAGTGGTTGAGCTTCAACCTATGAAACAGGAGGTCGTGGTTTGATTCCAGGTCAGGGGTCAGGGCACATGCCCAGGTTGTGGGCTCGATCCCCAGTAGGAGGTGTGCAGGAGGCGCTGACCAATGAGTCTCTCTCATCATTAATGTTTCATATCTCTCTCACTCTCTCCTCTTTTTCTCAAAAATCAATGAAAATATATTAAGAGGTAGGAGGGAAAAAGAAGGAATACAGGTTTCTCATGGCCCTGATTCCTCTGTCAGCGGTAAGGCATAGCCTTAATCTCTAAATTCCATCTAAATATTAATCAATATGCATTTAAAGAAGAATGATATCTCCTGTCCAAACATATAGGGTGAGGCAATCTTTCTGTTACTCTCATAGTGAACAGAGCTAGGAAATATGTGTATACACATTAGACCAGGTATATGCACATCTATACATTTCTGTACCTGTATAAATATTAAAGGTTCATATTGATTCCTTCAATTCCAACATCAAAAAGTTCACTTTAGTCTTTGTTCATTGCCTTTCTTATAATACATGCAGACCTTGTTTTATTGTGCTTCACAAAACATGTTGAGTTTTCCACACATTGAAGGCAAGACCTTCCACCAGCAAGATTACAGTTCCCTTCATTATGATACTTGCTTTCAGCAGTGGTCTTAAACCAATCCCACTATTATCTCCAAGATATGCCTGTACTCTTCAATGTCACAAAACTACTTCTGAGTTCACAGAAAAAAAAATCACTCACTAATCTATCATAGTCTTGATCTGGCCACCTAAGTATTTTCAGACTGTAGAATTTACTGTTATGTATTATACTGTTCAAACTTTGATAACATAGCACTCAAAAGTAATGTCACAATATCAAAACAAACACTCTTACTTGACTAATCTTGAGGTGAGAGTTACTTATCCATGTAAATCAGATTACTGTGATAATGTGAGTAAAGCAAATGTTATAATGATTGAACTATTACTTGAATCTAAGTCCTTACACTTTTGGAAGTTTTAATTATATTCAACCTATCAAAGACCCTATAAATTTCTATGGTCAAAATTTCAATTTTTAATATTTATTTGGAAGAGCTGCTCACTTTGCTGAAATATACTTGTCAAAAACCAAAGTGAATTTGAGGGCAGCAAAGCAATTTCATTTCAGAGGATTTGTTGTCTTTATAGAGGGAGGGGAACGTTGCATTTATTTCTCTAATTGTTTCACAATGAAAGCCCTGAACAATGGCAGACTATGGACATGATGTTACTTGGGGACAGTGCCAACTTAGCTAAAAGAAGTATTTTAATCAATTTTTGAAACATCAAACAGTATACACTGTGGACTAAAGTCCTGTCAAATCCCATCTCTATTAGGTTAAATCTCCACCAAATAATTTTGTCTTAAAAAGTAACCACATGGCCTGGTGACAAACTTGGCTCAGTGGTTGAGCATCGATAGACCTATGAACCAGGAGGTCACAGTTCAATTCTCGGTCAGGAGCATGCAGGACGCAGCCAATCAATGATTATCATTATTGATGTTTTTATCTCTCTCCCCTTCTCCCTTCCTTTCTAAAATCAATAAAAATATTTTTTTTAAAAATATAAACACATGGATTTATAAGTTTAGTCACTGAATCATTTCTAAATATTTTAACTTCTGTTTTAAATGTAAAATATGTATCTTAAAGTTATATTTATTGCATAACTTAACATACTATGTTTTAGGGGTTTTCATAAACAACTCTTGGATATAAATTAACAATTTCCTATTTTAAAGATTTCTGCATTATAGTAATCATTTAATAAATAATTCTTACAAGTGAGCTTCTATGTTGACAACAGGAAATGTATAAAGCTGTGCTTAAATGTCTGTTTCTTCTGCTTACCTCTGTGCTCCCTGAGACAACAGCTTTGTCCACATTCACTGATAACAGTTCTTCCATCTGGCACACTCCCAGTGACCACTCCACACAGCGGTGATGAGCCCAACAAGTGCCTAAGGTTATTAAAATGAAAAGGAGCATATGAATAGCATTAACAATAGGAACACACTAATAAGGAAAGACCTAAAACCCCCAAATTCACTCTAAAGTGCAAAAAGGCACTAAAGCAGCACTTCTCAAAACATGGTCCTGTACCAACTGGGAACTTGTCAAAAATACAAAATTTCAGACCCCAACAAACACCCATGGAACAAAACCTCTTGCAGTGGTGCCAAAAATCAATGTTTCAACAAGCCCTCCAGGTGATTTTGATGAACATAAAAGACTGAGAATTACTGAATTAGAAGTTATTTCTCCAACAACAACAAAATTAGTTTTTAGTTATTTTATTTAAATATTAAAGGCCCAGTGCACAAATTCGTGCACCAGTAGGGTGCCTCTGCCTGGGCTGCAGGATTGGGCCGAAACTAGCTCTCTGACATCCCCTGAGGGGGTCCAGATTGCGGGAGGGCACAGCCAGGCAGAGGGACCCCACCAATGCCCAACTGGGGCCAAGGAGGGATGCGGGAGGTTGGCCAGCTGGGGAGGGATTGCAGAAGGGCTCCAGGGCATCTCCAGCACATCTTGCTCAGTCCCAATCAGCCAGACCCCAGCAGTAAGCTAACCAACTGGTCGGAGCATCTGCCCCCTGGTGGTCAGTGCACATAATAGCAAGTGGTCAGTGCATGCTACAGTGAACGATTGAGTGGCCTTAGCATATCATTAGCATATTACTCTTTGGTTGAACAGACGAATGGACATACACTTAGCATATTAGGCTTTTATTAAATAGGACTAGAGGCTGGCGCATGAATTCATGCACAGGTGGGGCCCCTCGGCCTGGCCGGTGATCAGGACTGTCTTGCCCAGTCCCAATAGGGACTAATAGGGGCCAGCCGACCAGGGAGAGGGGCTGCAGGAGGTTGGCCACCAGCACAGGTTGGCTGTGGGAGTGCACTGACCACCAGGGGACAACTCCTGCACTGTGCATCTGCTCCCTGGTGGTCAGTGCACATCATAGCTATTGGCCAGTCATCTAGTTGTAATAGTCACTTAGGCTTTTATATAGATTACTGCAAGATACTTTATTTGGACTCTTACACATCTATACATATAAAAGCCTAAGCAACCGACCATCTGATTGGTACCTATGATGTGCAATGGCCACCAGGGACAGACACTCCAACCAGGAGCTATGTCGTACACTGACCACTAGGGGGCAGGCACTCAGCGCAGGAGCTGCTAAGCTGTGGTGACTTGGCAGCTGCAGTTCTCAGGTGATGCAGACAGAACCAGAGAGGCAGGAGCCCAATTCTGGGACCCCTCGGGGTATGTAGGAGAGCCTGATCCCCAAAGGCCAGGTCAAGGGACCCCACTTTGTACATGAATCCATGCACCGGGCCTCCAGTAAATTATAAAGGACATATTTAATACTTTGTTTATGACAAACAGGCTATATGGCAAATAGGCTACAATATACCAGTACATCTTTATTTTACTCTATCCCACACCTACCAAGAATCTACATCATCATTGATAACAGCTCAGTCATTAAATTCTCTATCACAGAGCACTTGAAACACTATCAATATGCAGTTCATCTATGGAATGAACTTTATTCAAAACTCCAGAAGCACCATCTCATGAGTATGCATTACTATCTACACTAATAAAAGAGAAATATGCAAATTGACCATCACTTCATTGTGCCTACCAGCTAATCAGGAGTATGCAAATTAACCTAACAAAAATGATGGCAGCCCCACCCCCCAGCCACTCCATGCCTCTGGGCAGCATGCATGCAGGTGCAGAGTGGCCAGGCAGGGCGGGATGCCTGCTATGAGGGGAAGGATGGAAGGCGGAGGGAGCTACAGGAGCAGTGCTCCAGCCAGAGCAAATACTGAAGGTGGCAGCTAGAACCAAGGCCTAGTTACCGGGTACCAGAGGAAAACCGGTGCTGGCAGCCAGGGGAAGGAAGTCCTATTGCACGAATCTTCATGCAAAAGGCCTCTAGTACTGTTATAATGCGATACCCATACGGCTAAGAATATTTTTTTACCCCTACAGTAAATATACCACACTGCCACGTTCCCCAAGTTCTCACAGATCCCTTTAAAATGTCCTGTCTTCAACTGTCAGATCACCATGGCATTGCTCCCTGCATAAAAGTGAATGCATCCCTGACCGGTTTGGCTCAGTGGATAGAGCGTCAGCCTGTGGACTGAAGGATCCCAGGTTCAATTCCGGTCAAGGGCATGTTCCTTGGTTGTGCACATCCCCAGTAGGAGGTGTGTAGGAGGCAGCTGATCAATGTCTCTTTCTTATTGATGTTTCCAACTCTCTTCTTCTCTGTAAAAAATCAATAAAGTATTTTTTTTAAAAAGTAAATGTAAATATTTATGAAATCATCTAGTCCAGGATTAGCTCTGTGCAGATGCTAATTAAATTAGCTCAACATAATTAGACAATGTATTTCACCTGAATAGGATACTTAACAATGACATTTTTTACAACGTGATCATAATTATTTCTAGATTAAAAGTATTTACTATGAAGTTGGTAACTCACTAAAATTAAGATGCTTAACGAATCAAGAAGTAGTTATAATTGAAGACTAGTTCCTACCTGTGGGATCAAATAAGGCTTGGACATCAATGGCGTCGGGAAGACCGACAAGACTGAGCTCATCCCATAATTGAATAACCTGGTCATCAGAAGCAGTCTGCGTGCTCACACTCACACGTGATATTGTATTCTGCTGAGGTGATCGTTCTCTAGGGAAATAAAATAAAACCGATGTGAAAGTGTTAACAACCAAATGTTTCATTTTATAAATTAGGTATCACATATTGCCAAGGTCATCTTTAATTTATTAGGACTTCAGCTGTCATAAAACAATTTTAGGACACATCTGTTATTATTTATACATAGTGTAAAACCTTTGTCATGTAAGCAACAACTAAAAAGTCTCTAAATCAGTAAAAAATTTATTTTGCTATTCTATAATCTTTTTTAAACTTGAGCTCTAATATTCTTATTAAAAGCCATATTTTATCATATAAAGTGAATATTTTCTTTGGTCTTTCTTTAAAGCTTATAAAACTTAACTCATTCAAATCAGAAATTCAATTTGCTTTTTTGTAAGTGAGGACTACAACCATAGAGCTAGCAGTTGTTTATGTAAGTAAAGAAAGGTTATTTCTCAGGGGAAATGAGAATGCACTAAGTGTGAAGAGGAAGGCGTGGGAACAGAACGTATCAGCTGGAGCTGCTTACGGTCCCCTCGACAAATCTCGGCAGCTGGTCCGCCTCATGATGTTATAGGTTCTCTCTACCAAGACTGCACCTAACAAGTCAGAAGTAAAAAGGCAAAAGAAAAATAGCCACCAGTGGGCTGGGGATAAGGAAGAAGATGATGTAACAGCAAAAACCATAGTATACAAGTGAACACTGAATAACGTATACAATAAATGGGAGATTTCAGACTTCCAAGGCCCTTAAACTTTAGGTATTAATTAAGATAATTACATAAATAATGACTACTATTGGATTTAAACATGAAGCATCGGCAACCAGGGAGCTGTCAGTAAAACGCTAATGTCTTCTGAGGCCTACCATCTGGATTAAATGCTATGGAATTACGTATTACTGAATATAGATCACAACTCACTGCACTTCTGTCTGCTAGGTATTTATCATGATTCCTATCTATTAAGAGAATATCAGCACAATGACCAGGGTACTAAACTTTTATACCTGGAATCATTGAAAGGAAAAAAGGTATTAACATATTTCAATAAGTACATTTAAATATCAAACCATGTAAAAATAACCAATATGTTTTATGTTCAGTATTAGAAATTCAGACTTAATTCTTTTAGAAAGCTTAGTATATTATGCTATCTTTAAATTCTCATTTTTCTAAATCTCCACAGAAAATGAGAACAAACTCTTTCCTATAAATATAATCTCCATCCCTACAAATATAGTCTTCATTGTTAATCATTATTATTTTATTGGGAGGGGGGAAAGACAATAGCCCGTTTATAATGACTAATGTACCATTTTTGGCATATTTCCTTCGTACCAGTATTTTATGGGAGGATGGGCATAAAACCAATATATGGGTATAAAACCAACTGGGATGGCTAACCAGTCTATTACTAACTAGTTTTTAACCCAAGGCTTAATCAAATTTCCCCTTCAGGTTTGCAACCAGTTTGTATGTATGCACCCAATCAGTAAGGTGCCAGTATCAACCCTAAAGATGACAGCAACCCTCCTTGGGAAAGAGCATCAAGAGAAGCCAGATTAAGAACATACTCCCAAAACTTTAAGTCTAACCAAAATGAAAGAAGAAATAAACCCTTTATTATATAGTCTTCTATTTAGCAAACCAAGGAAGAACTACTTAAAAACCTCCCTTACAAATTAAAAAAAAATAATAATAAAAAAAACAACCAACTAGCTTTTCACCTATTTTACATCCCATTAGTTACATATTCTGTAAATATTTAAAATCACTACCAACCTAAATTAATTGTTTACTCTTAAATGATTTCCAAATTTTATAAATGTGCTTCATTTCTAAGATCCACTAACTGGCTTATTACCATTACTTTAATAACTTGGTAAACACTAAGTGTGTATAAAGACTTTCATTAAACCAAAAAAGGCTATTTTTATATAATAAACATCTTAACTCATAAAGATTTTCACTAAAAATTACTTATAAAATTAAATAAGTTATTGAAGCCCAACTGTATTCCCCAGAAGAGGGGTTGATATAATTGCCATTATTCAAAGCAGAACATGAAGATATAAGATATACTGTGGTTCAATCCATAAATTTGTATTATTGATGGACGTTGTAATGGGGGTGATGGGTATAAAAACCAATGGAAAGGATAATCAGTCTATTACTAACCAGTCCTAACCAGCAGCTCAATCAAATTTACCTGTCAGGTTTTAAGATGCTAATGTCAACCCGGAGGACTGCAGCCTTTCTTAGGATTACAGCAGTCCTCCTTAGGATAAAACCACTCATTTTATCACAATGGTAAAGCACGTATGATTAAAATATCAGGACTCTAGATACAGTACTTCTAAACTTCCTCAAACTGTTCCACCTTAAATTCTTTTAAAAGATTCTCTCTTGTGATTGTTTCATTTCCTACTTCAGGTCTTCAAGGCATTGGCAGCAGTCCAAAAGAAGGAACCAATCAAATAGGTACAACACGACAATGCCTTAGAACTTAACTCTGGAGAGAAGCCAGACAAGCACTTGGAGGATGACATCATCACCCTCCAGGGGCAAAACTGGTGAGCCTTCCAAGCTAAATTAATTTTACAATTTCTCGTGGACCTCAGAAAATTCTGTTCTCTCGACTACCAAAGCCAAATCAAAAGGTTCATAAAATGGCCTTTAACCAAAACTCTACAACATATAAAGAGATTTTTAACTCAGAAAGCAAACATATTAGACAAAAGTTGTTAACATAAATATAAATACATAGATATACAAATTAAAAAAAAAGAACATCTTTAACTTCAGAAAGGGCATTCCCAGCATGTAATTACTACTTAGAAAGAAAGCAAGTCCACACTATATTGTGATAAGAGTTTACAAGACAGCTCAACATTCTCTGAAATGTAAAAATAAATCAATAAATGGCACATAAAGAACATTAGTGAAAAACACTTTGATTTTGCTGTTCTCTTATTATATTCTTAGAAACCATTAATAACTTACTTAGAGGAAGGAAAGACTTCATTAATTTTTTTACCTTCTTTTCCATTTACATTATGTTCTTTAAAGTTCTCTTCCACAAGTTAACTTTTGTGATCGTATTGATTTTGTTAATCTACAGTTCAGATAGCAAATTTTTAAAAATAAGAAAGAAATTTTGAGAAAAGGCGTGTTTGTTGGGTTAATGCTGAGTCATAGAGCACCCTATGAAAGTTGAAAACATGAGAAACTGTTCAGTAACACCATTAATACAGTCACAAATAATGCAATAAAGAGAAGTTATATAGTCATAATGCATTCCAGCCACTTAAATTAAAATTGCTTACTTTTGCCCTCGCCATTTGGCTCAGTGGTTGGAATATCGACCCTTGGACTGAAGAGTCCCAGGTTCGATTCCAATCAAGGGCACATACGTTGGTTGCAGGCTAGATCCCCCCGGACCTCAGCAGGGGTGCATGCAGGAGGTAACCAATTGATGTGTCTCTCTCACATTCATGTTTCTCTCTGTCTCTTCCACTCCCTTTCACTCTCTCTAAAAATTAATGGGAAAAATATATCCTCAGGTGAGGCTTAACAAGACAAAAACAAAATACTGCTTACTTTCTCTGTCCTCTCTGTTTTCGTGGTGCTGAGTTCTGAATTTTCTCACAAGTCCCATTGCTGTTGTCATCAATGTCCTTCTTGCTAGAAGGTTGGTTTTTCCACGGCAAGATAAATCCAGGCGTTACTCTAAATTGTCTTAAGTCTCCTTGTCCTAAGGAACTTTTTTCACCACAGTAACAAAAAGCACAGAGCTGTTCGCTGGCAGAAATGAAAGTAAGGGAGACAGAGAAAGACAAATTTAATTTTTCAAAGTGATAGCTACAGATACTGTGTTTTTAGTAAGACATTTTAAAATACTAGTATATTTACAGCAGTGGTTGGCAAACCGCGGCTCTGCGAGCCACATGCGGCTCTTTGGCCCTTTGAGTGTGGCTCTTCCACAAAAATACCATGGCTTGGGCGAGTCTGTTTTGAAGAAGTGGCATTAGAAAAAGTTTAAGTTTAAAAATTTTGGCTCTCAAAAGAAATTTCAATCATTGTACTGTTGTTATCTGGCTCTGTTGACTTAATGAGTTTGCCGACCACTGGTCTACAGCGTAAGAACAATTAAGTTTAATAGCAATTATACATTTGCAATTCTACTTTTCCACAGAATGATTTTTTTTAAATAACAAGCACAGCAAATCAAAAAATTATAGTTTGTACTTAGAAACATGATTTTCTTTTAAATCTGATTCAAGAAACTCCAAGTATCAACAATAAAGAAAGTAAAGCCAATGAGAAAAATAACAGAGTTTAACGGCCACAAAATTACATACCAGCTCTGTAAAATAAGTGTCAACAAAGTTTTTTTATTCAACCACCTGATAGGACGTTCTTTATGCACGATATGTTACCACACACAGAGACACAGAGAGAGATATGAAAACATAAATGTAAGTGATTTCTGGACTGGACAGTTAACGAAAGGAGGAGTGAAAAAGGTTCGACAGGAATGTGAAAGGATGAAGAAGGGGAACAAGGACTGGGAGAGCAGAGCAACCATTTCCTAGGCTACACTGTAATGACAGATACCTGACATGCAATTATGAAAACTATGTAACACAAAGAATGAACCCAAGTGTAAACTATGCACTTCAGTTAGTAATAATGTGTCACAGCTGGTGTATCAGTCGTAACAAATATAACACACTAATGAAAAATGCCAACAATAGGGGAAATAGAGACAGGAGAAGGTTGGCTCTGGGAACTCTCTACCATTCACATGATTTTTCTGTATACCTGAAATTGTCCTAAACAATAAAATCTATTAATATTTTAAAGAAATTATTTTAAAAGTTAAAGGACAAGAACAATATATGCTTGTGGAATGTGTGCTTAATGAGGGACCTTAAAAAGAAGAGAATGAAAAGTACTATCTCTCTTGGATATATTTCTTTTCACCACTCATTTACAGTCCCACCCAAATCTTTCTGCCCAGGAATCAAAGTTTCCACCATCACCTCTGCCATATCTACCCCATGAACTTCATAATGTCTTGCATTAACAGGTGATAGAAATAATCTCTTTTAGGTAATTTTTTATTTGAAGATCTAATTGGCTTTATTAAGTGATTCATGAATCGGGCAGTATCCCATCTAGCAACTAGAAGGGGCTCTCAATTTTTTTTTAATGTAAGTTAAATTCATACTGAGTCTCTCTCAACTAATTTACTTTCATTTATGAAAGTTGTCTATTTATATTTTTCCAATATTACCTATTTCAATTTAATGATAAATGTTTTGCCTGGATACACACACACACTCAATTATAGTTTGTACTTAGAAATGTGTACTTCAGAGAAGTAGAGTCAAATAGGAAAACAAAAATTTTTCCTTGCCAAAAAATACTACCACCAGTATCCTTTGCCAGTGTCTTATTAATTTTATAACTTTCTGTGTGTAATTCTCTCTGCACCATTAAGCAGACATTTTCTCTCCACATACCCATTTCTGGCTTGTCTCTCTCCCCTGGAAACATCAGCTATGAGCAGCTGACAACACTGATTAGAAAGCCAAGCAATACTTTTAAAATATTGATAGGAAATATCTTAACCTTCCATTTCATATCCAAAACCATCACTCAAATGTAAAAGTGTTGCTTTGGCCAGTGTGCTAAATGGTTAGAACACTGGCCCATGCACCAAAGTGTCATGGGTTCAATTCCTGGTCAAGGGCACAGACCTGGGTTGCAGATTCAATCCCTGGCTCTGGTGGTCAGGTCAGAGAGGCAACCAATTTGATGTGTCCCTCTCATATCCAGGTTCTCTCTCTCCCTCCCTCCCTTTCTCTCTTTTTCTCCCACCCTTCTTTCTCCCCCTACTATCTTCCCCCTTCTAATCTCTCTAAAAATCAATGGAAAATATGTCAGGATTAACAAAAACAACAACAACAAAAGTAAAGGTATAATAAAATCATTCCTACGCTTATAAGAAAGACCTCAGAAATTTTAGCATACAATAGGCCCGCATGAAAATATTTTTCGAGAAATACTCAAATTATTGAAGCATTAGGAAAGGTTATAAGAGATGTAGAAAGTAAGTTGAACATCTCAGAGTAATTTGTTAACTTAGAGGGTCAAGGGGCAACCCTTGGTCTCCACTTCAAATTTAGAAAGCTGCAGAGCATTGCTCCCTCCTTGTCACCTACACTAGCCAAACAATCTACAAATTCACTTCAGACTGCAGGAGTTGCAGGGCCACCAATTCACCTGCCACTGAAGGACAGGCATTTCCATACAAAGATAAAAGCACTGCTGCATCTGGGGAAGAGGACCCTTATGTCTTATAAGCAGGATAAGAAAAATTCAGCAAAAAACTTAAGAAACTAATGAAGACTGAGGGTCAGAATATAAAACATCCATGACCTATAGACACAAGAGGAATCTGTCTGTGGACCTCCCAGGTGCCCATTTGCATGGGGAAGAGTCCCAAGGATGTGCCAGTCCTGGTACTAGCTGGGAGAGGGGAATCTAGGAAGTCACAAAGACCCACCCAGATTGTCCTCCCATTTTTCCTAGAAAACAAAAACCTGAAGCTGGTGGGAGGACAGCAAAAATCACCATGCTGCCATGGTGGTGACCAACTGTGGGTGGAGGAATAGAATTAGAAGGAGAAACTTTTAGCCCTGGACAAGGAGCAAGACTACATCCTGGACCCAGATCTCCCACAGCTGGGGCAATGGCAGGACCTCTGAGAATACCAATCCCTGAAACCTAAGGGCACTGTGCTTACCTAAGAATCAAGCTGAATCGGAACAACAGGAAGCATCCTTCCTACCAACTCTCCAGTGGAACTCTCACACATCACTAGTGGGAGCACAAACAGTACAGTGCACGAGGAAACACGGTGTTTTCCTTTAAAATGATCTCTCTCCCAGGCATCTGCCCAAATAAAATAAAAACCCTATGCTCACACTAAAACCTAGAAGAGACTACACCAATTTTATTCGTAACTGCCAACAAATGGAAACTGCCCAAATACTCTTTACTGAGAAATGCATAAGAACCACTGTGGTAGCAACTCCACAAAAACAGAAACCTACTCATCAATAGAAAGAGAACAACTACAACATATGCAATCACACAGATAAACCTTGAATGCATCATGCTCAGAAAAAGGATAGATACTTGATGGTTCCACTCACATGATGTATTTGCACAGGCAAAACGATAGGGACAGCGAATAGGTGAGTGGCTGCTGAGAGCAGAAGCCAGGGTCAGGGGTGACAACAACAGGCTTCAGAGAAGTTTTGGTGTGATGGAACTGTTCTGTTGTTTTGTTTTGTTTTGTTTTGTTGTTGTTGTTGTAGTAGTTGTTTTATTGACTTCAGAGAGGAAGGGAGAGGGAAGAGAGAGATAGAAACGTCAATGATGTAAGAGAATCAATCATTCATCGGCTGCTTCTTGCATGCTCCCCCCTGGGGTTGAGCCCAAAACCCAGGCATGTGCCCTTGATCGGAATCGAACCCAGGACCCTTCACTCCACAGGCCAATGCTCTTTCCACCCAGCCAAACCAGCTAGGGCTGGAACTGTTCTTTACCTTCTGTTGGTAGGGGTTATAGAGCTGAAAAATGAAATGCCACAGATTGCAGAGATATTGAAAATATAAGACTTTAAAAAATCAATCAAAACTTTGTTTCAAATTCTTTCAAAATTAAATTCAATAAAGAATTATGAAGTCTGACCCTTAAGTTAAGGGAAACCATCTTAAAAGCAAAATATAATGTGTAATTAATAGGAAAAAAATTATTCAATAGAATGCAGAAAAAAGCCCTGCCTTCATTTAATTAACTCACCTCTAATCCCTTGGCAGGGCCAGACCAACTGATTTCCCAGGCCTCCTATGGCTCTTGGGCCAGACATTTCCCACCTCTACGCTATAGTATCGCTTGGTTCTATACCTGTGCCCACAGACAACCCTCCCAGCAACTACACAGAGAGGCATTAGCCTGAAATGTAAAACTACTAAATAATAAAATGCCATCCAGATTCATATCCTAAGCTGTACTCTTCTGTTGCTCATCTCCAACCAGGTGTACTCATCTTCTAACCTGATTTTGGCTTCTACACCAACTGAGACCAGGGAGCTCGCAGACTCTTCAGACACAGAGCGCTGCAGGGCTGGAGCCAGCCGCTTGCTGCCATCCACCTCTGCCTCAGCATCCTCTTCTGCAGACTGTTCTTTGATTTCTGCTGCATAGTGAACAAGAGAATAGAGAGTCATTTTTGCATTTACATTAATCTTTGGTGAATTTACCTATAAAGCATGTGTGATAAAGAAAGGATAACACAATGACAATACTTCACTAACAGAGGAGAAGTTTATGTACATGATTAACAGCATTGCTTATATATTTATTCTCTACTGCAATATGACAATCAAATAATGTAAAACATGCCAAACTTTTTTGTTGTCCTCAAATTACAATTCACTCTAAGAAGTTTGCTCATAGTAGCAACTGTTATAAACCTGATGTTCAGGATTATAGCAGTTCGTCTACGAAACAAATGCATTTCAAAGTAATTCATTTAAAAAAAACTTCCTTTGCAATTCTTGAGATTATGGTCAATTTGAAAGAATCATTATGCCCTCTAATTACCAGCCACTCTAAAAACTAAATTGAAAAGAATACACCTTTACTCTATTATTGCCTTTTCAACTATCCTTGAGACTCCACCCCAACACCTCACATGAATGTACTTTCTAAGGAGGCAACGTAACTGCTACAAGGATTTTCTAACAGATCCGCCTTCATATCATTCTGCTCTGCAGAAGTCTTGGCTTAGATCTCTAATTTCACCTAGATCTCTCTGCACCCCTACACCCCTATCCTCCCAGTCCCTCAACCTCCTCCTCTCTGCCTGTCCTCCTTCACCACCAAACTTTATGAAGCGGGCCTCTGAAGTGACTGCACCCATGCTCCATGCCACAGCAACCGGCTTCTCCACCACCCAGGGCAGCAGAACCAATATCGAAAATTCACCTGACACCAAGTACCTTCTCCTCAGCGAGATGCTCTTCTGCCTTTGTAAGCAGGGGGTACAACAGATTACGTAGGCTCTGGTGTCATAAAGACCTGGTCCTAGGCCTGGTCGGCATGGCTCAGTGGTTGAGCATGGACTTAGGAATCAGAATATCACAGTTCAATTCCCTGTCAGAGCACATGCCTGGGTTGCTGGCTCAGTCCCCAGTGTGGTGTGTGCAGCAGGCAGCTGATCAATAATTCTCTCATATCACTGATGTTTCTCTCCTCTTCCCCTCCTTTCCTCTCTGAAGTCAATAAAAACATTTTAAAAAGAAAAGATCGTCCCAGGTACCAGTTCTACCAACTACTAACTATAAGTACAGTCATCTATCTCAGCTTCGATCTACTCGCCCATATGTTAGAAGATGCTAATGAAGAGGAACTGGTCTAATATCTGTCCCTGCAGCTAATTCCTCTCAGATCTCAAAATGTGGGTACAGCCCTCTCTACACGTGCTCTTAAGTGAAACACTTAATTACTATCCAGGTCTCAACAGTCTCCTCTGGATTCCTAAATCAACATCTCTGACCCTGTTTCCTCTCCTGAGTTCCGGATCTAATTTTCACTGCACACAAGGCACATTTGTAGCTCCTGTGAATCTCTGTGTGCCCCTCTCTTCCCTTCTAGTTGTAGAATTTCCACTCAGCCAGCACCACATTTGATCTCTAATTTGTGCGTTAGCATTTCAATCTGAGTTCCCTAGCTTTGGGACTATCAGTGTCTTCTAGATTAAAAATGAATGTTAGGGAAGTATTTTGACAAATGGGTAATTTGGAGAACTACTAATTGTTTGGTTAGAAAAAGAACAAATAATTATAAATCCTGTCAAATAATAAAATTAATGATAAGATGAGGCATTAATGATAAGATGGTTTTGTTTTTCCTATCTCCTTTAGAAGATGCTTCTTTTTAAAATTGAATGACAAAAGTCAGTCATAAGTTACATTTTTGTGGAGTCTATCAATCATGGCACCTGCCCTGCCTATCCTAGCCACAAAATGGATGTAGAGTACCTAAAATAAGAACTACCAACATAAAGTACACTCCATCAAAAGTTATAAAAAGTGAGACACTAAGATGGCGGCATAGATAAACACCTAAACTGCTGCCTCACACAACAATTTCAAAACTACAACTAAAAGACAGAACAGACATCATCCAAAACCACAGGAAAGCTAGCTGAGTGGAAATTCTACAACTAGAAGGGAAGAGAGGGGCTCACAGAGACTCAGAGGAGCTGCAAAAACCTGAGGTACAGAGACACGCCCGTGGAGAGGACACGGCGGAGGGCCTGGCTGGCTTTTTCTAGCAGGAGGGAGACAGAAACTCCCAACTGCACTAAATCCCAGTTCTGACTGCACTAAACCCCAGATCCAGGCAAGACTCATACGGGGGAAGTCTGAATTGTCATGAGAAGGGAGGAGTGCACAGAAACTTAGGGAAACTCAGGGGAGCCGCAAAAGGCAGAGGTCTGAAGGCGCATGCAAGTGCGCGCAGAGAGGACTGAGTGCTGATTGGGCCACTGGCTTTCTCTAGCAGGAGGAAGACAGAACCTCCCAACTGTGCTGATATCCAGTTCTGACTGCACTGAACCCCAGTTTCGAGCAAGACTCTGAGGATGCAGACTCATACAGGTCCCCAGAGCACACGGACACTCAGGGGAGATGGAAAGGCAGAGTTCTGGAGACACACAAGTGCACAGAGAGAGCTGCGATTACAGAGGAACACTAAGACCCGGGGGCCTCATAGGGCAGGGATGACGGGAAGCCAAGGCTGTCTGTCAGCCCTGAGACTCCGTCCCATTCAAATTGAACACAGAGATTTTTGCAATTTTGCAAGTCTTGTATCATAACGCTGACTCCAGCACAGAATTCCTCCCGGCAAAGACACAGCTGATCCTCACAACCAATGGGCTTGGAGGTCAAATCCCCCCAGTGAAACAAAAAATAATCAAGATTTAACTGCAACAAGGCTGTACACACGGTCAACAAAAGGGTGCACCAAGAAAGTTCACCTCAGGTAACTGGGGAGGCGGAGCTACTGGGCTAGCACACAAGGCTACTCTACCAACTCAGAGAAGCAGCGAAAATACAGAGACAAAGGAACAGATGCACAAGCAAAAGAAATGGAGGAAAACAAAGGAGTGGATATACAGTTCAAAACCACAGTAATAAGGTTTTTCTCAAGAATTTTCTAGAAAAGGTCGATAAATTTAGCGAGACCCAAGGGGAGATGAAAAAGAACCTACAGGAAATTAAAATTACACTGACTGAAATAAAAAATATTATACAGAGACCTAACAGCAGACTAGAGGAACACAAGAATCAAGTCAAAGATTTGAAATACAAAGAAGCAGAAAACACTCAACTGGAAAATAAAAAGAAAAAAGAATCCAAAAATGTGAAGATAATGTAAGGAGCCTCTGGACCATTTCAAGCGTACCACATCAGAACTATGGAGGTGCCAGAAGAAGAGAAAGAGCAAGATACTGAAAACCTATTTGAAGAAATAATGACTGAAAACTTCCCCCACCTGGTGAAAGAAACAGACTTACAAGTCTAGGAGGCACACAGGACCCCAAACAAAAGGAATCCAAAGAGGACTCACCAAGACACATCATATATATATTAAATGTAGATCCCAAGCCCTGACAGACCTACTGAATCAGAATTTTCAGAGGTGGGGCCCAAGAAGTCTTTCTTAAAAAAAAAAATCTGATAAACAGAATAAACTGGTGAATAGAATAGAATCAGGGGCTTAGAAAGGGAGTGGACTGACAATTCTCAGAGGGAAAGGGGTGAGGGGGATGCAGGGAGAGACTGGACAAAAATCACACACCTATGGATGAGGACAATGCGGGGGGGGTGTAAGGACAGAGAGAGGGGTGGGAGCCAATTGGAGGGAGCTATGGGGGGAAAAAGAGGAACAAATGTAATAATCTGAACAATAAATATGTATTAAATAACAAAAAGTTATAAAAAGATCTCCAAATTTTACATTAAAATTTTTAATTTATATACAACCAAGTTCTCCCATGAACAAAATGAAAAATATGCACAGATTAGACAAAAATAAATGAAATCTGTATCTCCTAAACGGTATTCAAATCCAGAGTATGTAAGGTATTCCACAGATGAATAAGTCACATAACCAATAGAAAAATGGACAAAGGACAAAACCCATAATTCATTCTCGTATGCTATATTTCTCAGGGTTTGTTCTGTTTTTAATAATATTTTTTATTGTTTTCAGAGAGGGCGAGGGAGATAGAAACAGCAATGATGAGAATAACTAATCAGCCACTCCCTGCACATCCTCCACTGTGGATCCAGCCCGCAACCTGGGCATGCACCCCCAAGACCAGGAATCAAACTGTGACCTCTGGGTTCAAAAGTCGATGCTCAACCACTGAGCAACACCAGCCGATCTCTCAGTATATTTTACAGCCAAGCTTGACAAGTTCTCACCATGAGAAAATGACCAGAAGTGACCATGCAGCTTCTACCTCCCCTGAAAAGACTAATCGTTCCTCCCTTTCCCACGCACTGGAACATGGACATATCAGCCACGTAGATGTGGCACCGCAGGGAGGATAGAGACACAAGATGGAAGGAACATGGGACCACAGACAACCAGAGGGAGCAAAGATGCCCCATCCGTAGGTACCTCTCACTCTCAGAAATATTACAAAAGAGAAAGTTGTTTTATTTAGACCACTGGTGTCTTTGTCACAGCAATTTAACCCATGTCCTAACTAACACAGAAACTCGTATCAGGAGTGGGGAAATGCCACAACAAAACTTCAAATAGGTGGTTTGGTGACCAGGCAATAAGAACAGTGACACTGGAGTTTAGAAATCAAATGACTCTTCTTATGCTGTATCAAAATATATGATAGATCTTGGGTCTGCAATGACATGGAAAGAAGGATGGGTATCTACAGAGCCTGCAGATCTAGGGGAAAGCATCTGGAAAGAGCTGGAATTTGTATTGCCAGCCCTCAGTGCTTTTATAACCAAAGATACAACGCAATACAGAACTGCTAGAGAGAGCCTTTATTCCTCTGTAGAAATGGGAACAGAAAGGAATAAGACTGAATTACAGAGAGAACAACATAAGACAGGCTCCAGGGGTCCATCCTGTTCTCTCTCTTCCCCTCTGCCCATGACCCTAACCCATATATACTAAAGAAACAGCAGGCTGTTTCCATTATATGCAAAGTCTTATACAATGACCACATGTAAAATGCCTGTATGGGAGTATTTCACTTCTACCCAGATAGGCCCAGAGGATGAGTGGAATATGCTTTTCTGGCACCATTTCTATTACTAGATAAGGAGAAAGAGTCATAGTTCAGAGAAGAGATGAGAAATGTAAATGAGGGAAAAGACTATCTCAAAAGCTTGTAGGACTGACCCCAAGGGACCAGGGTCACAAGCCATTACCATCCCCTGGGAACACTGCTCTAGAGCAGCCCTGTTTAGCCTCCATCCCTAATCTAGTCCCTCCACAGGGGGCCACTCAGACAGAGCCTCTAGCTAGAATTTTTCTTCCCCTCATAAAGAAAGTTCATAACAAAACTTTTAACATTCTTAGGGTTTTATTTGTTTGTTTGTTTTGCAAATAGAAGCAAATAGGAGGACAGTGTCTGTGTGTGTGTGTGTGTGTGTGTGTGTGTCTCAAATTAGACCTAGAAGGAAGCGGGCAAGGTTAAACATGAATGTTAATGATAGGTTGGTAGTTTTCAAGTACACAACCTTCTGAAATTAGGTTCACTACATTTTACAGGGAAGAAGAACAGACTCTTAACTATAGGCTTTTTCCTCCCTTAGAAATGGGAACAGAAAGGCATAAGACTGAATTACAGAGAGAACAACATAAGACAGGCTCCAGGGGTCCATCCTGTTCTCTCTCTTCCCCTCTGCCCATGACCCTAACCCATATATACTAAAGAAACAGCAGGGACAGTGAGTTTTGTTTTACTTTTGGTTTGGATTTTGTTGTTTTGGTCCTTTGTCTTTAAGGAATAAGGAAGACTCTTATATCTGCGTCTTAGAGAGCTGTTCCAAGCACAAAATAGAAGAAGGCACCCAAAAAGAACCTATTTTTTTTTTAACTGTTGCTCTTCATCTAGTGGAATAAGTTGCATCTTAATGTCCATCAACGTCAAAGCAGGATAACTACATACGTGTTTGTGTCTCTCTTCTCCTAGCCCAAGTCTTTAGAAGATGTCATACTGTGTCAGCAAGATGTGGAACACAGTGTTCTAGATGAAAGGACTATCAACCAGTGGCAACTGAGGAAACAGTTCTGATGCTGGTTGCCAGTTATCAGTTTATTACTGAAAATGTACTCTTGAACACCACCCCTAAAGCAAGGAACTCCACCCCTGAGGGTACTGGGAAAGGGTGATTTTATCCTCAGCCCCTACCAGTGCTTAATCTGGAACCACTAGGTGGCATATATGTGGGGTTAACATCAGTTAAGGGGTTCCAAAGAGAAGTTGACAGCCAGTGCCCGTCACTCAAAGGCACTGCTTTGTGCTTGGCAATTCTTTGGGGAAACAAATTTAAATTGGATACGATGGTAAAACAGATCTAAAGTTGCCATTCCATCTCTAACAATTGTTACTTAATCCTAAATAGTTGATTCTATGATCAAAAATTTTTTTTCAAATGAATAACAAAGGCTATTTGTTGGAGTACTTAAAATCAAAGTCTTGGAATTGAATAGTCCAGAATTTGTATCGTAGCTGAGTCATTTGCTAGCAATGTGACACTGGCAAGTTACTTAACCGAATCTCAAGCTCAGTGTACTAATTAATCATTTAAAAGGTAGCTAACTACCCATTGATGTGGCTCAGTGGTTGAACATCGACCTATGAACCAGGAGGTTATGGTTGATTGCCAGTCAGGGCACATGCCCTGGTTGCAGGCTCAATCCCCAATGGGGGTGTGCAGGAGGCAGCTGATCAATGAGTCTCTCTCACCACTGACGTTTCTCTCTCCCCTCCCTCTTTCCCTCCCTCTCCCTCTCCTTTTCCCTCTCCTTTTCCCCCTCTTCCTCTCCCTTCCTCTCTAAAATCAATAAAAATATATCTTAAAAAATAAAAGGTAGCTAATTAATACCATTTAGTATAAAACTGTCTTTAGGATCAGAAAAGACAATACATGCAAAGACCTAGACCCCTGCCTGAAGTATAGAGTGAGTGTGGTTATGTGGTTGCTCTTTCGATTATCCATATTCACCCACGCTATTCTAACTACATATCAACTTGCCCATCTAGTTGGGTAATATCCCCCAGACATCTAACACATGACATCAGATCCCACTTATGAAACTGTGTTGTGAAAAATAATAGGAATGAAAACCTATTCAGCACCTCCTGGCCTCGTGCTAGGAAGTTAATAAATCACTGCTTTAGAACAATTTTTCGTCAAACAAAATAACTATTGACATACATTTTATTCAAATGGTAGCCAGTATAGAAACAGAATCGAGATCCTTATCTGTAAGAAGTCTAGTCAGGAGACAGCAAATGGTAATGTCAAGAAGCAGTAATTGTTGAGGTGGAAGTATGAGGTGAGAGGAGAGGTAAGGGAAGAGATGAGGAGTGCAGCTGAGAAAGAAATAAGAAGCCCAGCTAAGGGTTTTCTCACTTCACCCTTCCCTTTTAAATAATAATATCTAACATAATATCCTAATTTAAACAATAAGGAAACTAAAGTCTGAAAGAAGAACAATAAGCACAAGATCACTGGCTAACAGCAAGGAAAGCTGGGGGTCAAAGCCAGAGGGTGCTCTTTCCACAGTCACACAAGATAACAAGGTACTAAGGCACCTGGCACAGTACTGGCTGGAGTGCAGGAGCTTTACGGCTAAGAGAAACGTTCACTTTCTACTAAGGCTGTGTTACTGAGGAACATTTGTTGAATATAAGGTGAAATCTGAAAATAAAGAGTTTCTCTATTTTTTAAGCACTACTGAATAAGATTATAGAGAAAACACCTCACAGCCAAGTTCACAGAAATAAAACATTTTGATTTGGGACAATGATGAAATTATTTCCCTCAAAGGTTAAATAATTTATTTGAAAAGGCTGCATATGCCCTATTAATTTATTCAGCACACTTACCAGCATGACAGCGTGACAGACTACAAAATGTCAAAAATAGGCCAGTATCCAATTATGGCCTCCCTCATTAGCACACAGTATATGCTCTCAAAGCACCATATCTTTTAATGAATTTCCAAAATGCATTTAATCAAGTGTTCTAGATCTTGGAGAGAGAAGTTACATCTTTATTTTTAGTAACCTTTGAGATTTGTAGTTCTAAACAGTCATTTCATAATGAATATGCGCACAAGCAGAGATGGTATAGCCATACCTATGTCTTAACACCAACAGAAAGCAGGTAATTTCTTATCACATTCAGTGTTTGCAGATATTTTAAGATATCTACCTTCATCTCTATTTCTAAATTACAGTAATTGTTAAATTAATTTCATAATTATGGGTAATTAAAAATCACATTACAAAATTACAAATTTGGCTTTTTACTATTTTGATCTTACCTGTATATATAAAAGCCTAAGCGATGGTTACAACCAGTCAACCAGTCGCTATGACACACACTGACCACCAGGGGGCAGACATTCAATGCAGGAGCTGTCCCCTGGTAGTCAGTGCACTCCCATAGCCAACTTCCCACAGCTGGCCAATCTCCCTCAGTCCTTCACCCTGGCCAGCCCCGATTGCTGGCCAGGCCAAGGGACCCCCCTACCCCCCACAAGTGTATGAATTCATATAATGAGCCTCTAGTTAAATATAATTATCTTTGTAATATTATACAATATATTAGACTTATATATTTTTATCATTTTAAAACATAGCTTGGAAAAGACTCTGCCAAAGGGGTCAATGGCACAGAAAGCATCCAACTCATAGGAGACAGCACTTGCACTGGACTGTGCGCTACAAAAACAGGCACCAAATCTGTTTTCAAACAGAGTCTATCATAAAACCTGGATGACATTCAATACTCTTTATATACCATGTAATATAAACTGTGCAGATAAATCTTATTATACACATATACATAAAGGTTTACAAAAAGCACATAGATACAGAAAATATTTTAAATTGGCTAGTATTTGCTAATTACATTAGTCAACAATTGCTAATTAATTAGTCAACACTTGCCAATTTAAAATATTTTGTGTATTTAAAGTTTTACTAGTAATCCAAACAATATGCTGGTTTCTATTAAGTAGAATAAAAATTACTTTTCTTTCCTAACTCCCTTTACCTCCACAGAATTACAATACTTTTCATGCTTCTTTTCTACTAAGACTACAGAAGAAAATATGTCTAAGAAATTGTTTGAACATGTCCTTTCCTTCTTTTGAATAGCAGTGGCCAAAAAAAGTTGGAGTTTCAACAGTTCCACTCTCTGGATGTGTTTGTATCTTACTGAATCTAGCATATCTGCTGCAATAAAAATGTTAGCACTATTGCAGAAACAGAAAAAGAATTAGCACTACCATAGAAACAGAAAAAGAAAAAGGAAAACACAAAAAAAGCAAACATTTTATTTATCCTCCCTTTATTCATTAAACTACGTAAAATATTGATGCTGATTATTAGTATGAATTAGTCACTCATTTTCACAGAGCAAAGAAAGACTTTTAAATGTAGCAACTAAAAATCTATATATATTAGAAGCCTAAGCAACCATTTGACCATTCAACCAGTAGCTATGACACGCACTGACTACCAGGGGGTAGACGCTCAATGCACAGGTATAGAAACATGGAACAGACTGATGAATCTCAGAGGGAAAGGGGGTGGAGGAAGGCAGGAAGAGATTAACCAAAGATGTTACATGCATACTAATGGCCTAGTACATGGACTCATGTACCAGTGGGGTCCCTTGGCCTGGCCTGTGGGGATCGGGCCAAAATGGGCAATCCAATATCCCTTAAAGGGTCCCTGATTGCGAGAGAATGCAGATCAGGCTGAGGGACGCTTGAGCTTCTAGTAAATACATAAAAATGTGGCCCCGTTGGTGTGGGTTAGTGATTGAATGGCAATCTATGAACCAGAAGGTCACCAATTCGATTCCCTGTCAGGGCAATGTCCAGGTTATGGGCTCAATCCCCAATAGAAAGCTTGCAGGAGGAAGCCAATCGCTGTTTCTCTTTTTTTTCATCCTTTTCCCTTACTATTTCTCTAAAATAAATGAAAACATTTTTTTTAAATAAATAAATGAGTGAAAATGTGAAAGATTGGTTTTCTCTAAGACGTAACACTTTTTTTTATGGGCCTTTTTTTTTTCTTACTGGAGAATATGCTTTGTAATGGCTTTTAAAGACACAGGAAGGGAGTGGGAAAAAAGGAAAGGGTGAAGGAGAGAAAAGGGAGGTGAGGAAGGAGGGAGGGGAACATTGATGCAACAGTAAAACATCAATTGGTTGTCTCCTGCACTGGCCCTGACCAGGGATAGAACCCACAATGTGGATATATGTCCTTGCAATATACAGCTTTACCATCTCATCAAACTTGCAACCTTTCAGTGCACAGGACAATACATAACCAACTGAGCCACATGAGCTAGGGGTAGAACTTAACATTTATAGCTACCTATTCTCTTTTACTAGAGTACTAGAGGCCCGATGCACAAAAGTCATGCACTGGCAGTAGGGGAGGTGCTCAACCCGACCTGCACCCTCTCCAATCCGGGACCCTGGGTCCTAACCGCTCACCTGCCTGCCTGCCTGATTGCACCTAACCACCTCTGCCTGATGGCCTGATGCCCCTAACTGCCTCTCCCTGCCAGCCTGATATCCTCTAATCACCTCTGCCTCAGCCCTGCCACTGTGGCTTTGTCCAGAGGGACGTCTGGAAGATGTCCAGTCTAATAAGCATATTACCCTTTTATTAGTATCCATAGTTTTACAAATTTTTACAAACATTCATTACTGTTATAATTTTAATGTGATTATTTTTAAGCAAAGGATTAAGAATAAGGATCCAATCCTTATCTAGAGCCAAAAACACGCTGACATTAATTAAAATAGTAATTGTTAAAAGTCAACTGCTCTCTGGATGTTTAATTTAGTTACTAAAAGTATTTCCTTTAGTTTTTCTATATAACTTTTTAAAATATATTTTTAATGGATAATCATTGGTTTTGTCCTTAGTTTTTTTTAACCTTCTCACCCAAGGATATTTTTTCATTGATTTTTTTTTTTTTTTTTGGAGTGGCAGGAAAGGGGAGAGACATGGAGAAAGAAACACCAATGTGAGAGAGGCACATTAATTGACTGCCTCCTACACGGGCTCCCAAATGGGGCAGGGGACTGGGCCTGCAACCAAATTATGTGCCCTTGTCTGGAATCAAACCGGGGTCCCTTCAATATGAGGGCTGACACTCTAACCACTGAGCAAAACCAGCTGGATAATCATTGTTGGCAATTAATTTGAAAAACTAAAACCAACAAATTGCAATACACATCTTTACCATCTAATACCAGCTTATTTACAGAAATCTTAGAAATATCTTTACTTAGGTCTCAAAATTCAGTATAAATATATGAAAAGAGTATTTAAGGAAATATCTTCAGGGCCAACTTTCAGTAAAAGTACTATATCCTAGGCAATACTGAGTGATTAATATGCACTAACTCATGTAAACTTCACAACACTTATGAAGACAACTGACAGGTCTGGGATTTCACACAAGCTAACAAGTCAGGGTTACTGTTCATAAATGCTGGCAGAAGACATGAGTCTCCTGGATCAAAAACAATGGACTGCATTACTCACTCCAGCAGCATGAGATGAGGCTATCAGTTCCCTTTTGGCCCCCAAGTCTCAAAGGGGTAAAACCATGAGCCCAAATAAATGCTGCACTGGTGGTGAAATGCATTACTAGGAAGGAAGGAACAAAGAGAAGGAGGGAACCCACTGCTTTTATAATAAGCACTAAACAGGCCTGTACTTTGTCCCAGGAGACATTCATTGCCTCATTCCTGCAGGCTGCTCAATGCAGACACAATTCGGAGAAACGACCCAGATAAGAAGCAGCCAAGACCTCCATTCCTGGCCTGCTCAGCAAGACATGCAGGGTGGGAGAGACATCTCCAACAGTCACTACTATGATCATCTTCATATTACAGATGAGGAAGCAAGTAAGAGGCAAGTAAAAAGAACTTTGCTCAAGAACACAATTAGCAGCCCTAGCCTAGTGGCTCAGTTGGTTGAAGTGTCATACAGTACAACAAAAGATTTCAGGTTCAATTCCTGGTCAGGTCACATGCTTGGTTTGTGGGGTTGATCCCAAGTAGAGGGGGCATTAGAGAAGCAACTGATCAATATTTCTCTCACATTAGTGTTTCTCTCTCTCTCTCCTTTCCTCTCTCTCTAAAAATTAATATAAACATGTCCTCACCCAGCCCGTGGGGATAGTGGTTGAGTATCGACCCATGAAACCAGAAGGTCGGGGTTCAATTCCGGGTCAGGACACAAGACTGGGTTGAGGCTTAATTCCCAGTAGGGGCTACGCAGGAAGCATCCCATCGACGATGTTCCTATCTCTCTCCCTCTTCCTGCCTCTCTCTGAAATCAATTTAAAAAATATATCTTCAGATGAGGATTAAAAAACAAGTAATTTGTTAATTAAGAGAGAAACCAAGATGGTGGCATAGGTGAATACCTAAACTGCTGCCTTGCAAAACAATTTCAAAAGTACAGCTAAAAGACAAGAAAGCTGGCTGAGTGGAAATTCTACAACTAGAAGGAAAGAGAGGGGCACACGGAGACTCAGAGGAGCTGCTAAAAGCTGAGGTATGGAGACATGTGTGTGGAGAGGATAGGCAGTAGAATGCCTGGCTGGCTTCCTCTAGCAGGAGGGAGACAGAAACTTCCAACTGCACTGAACCCCAGTTCTGAGCAAGACTCATACAAGGAAAGTCTGCACTGTCGTGAAAACGGAGGAGTGCACAGAAAATTAGGGGAGCCACGAAAGACAGAGGTCTGGAGGTGCACACAAGTGCATGCACAGAGGACTGATGCTGATTGGGCCACTATCTTTCTCTAGCGGGAGGAAGACAGAACCTCCCAACTGCGCTAAAATCCAGTTCCAACTGGGGAACTGAACTCAAGTTTTGGGTGAGACCCAGGGGAACCAGACTCATATGGGTCCCCAGAGCACATGGAAACTCAGGGGAGCCGGAAAGGCAGAGTTCTGGAGGCACATGAGCATAAGTACACAAAGACTGGGCTGCAGTGATTACTGAGGGACACTGAGACCCAGGGGCCTCATAGGGCAGGGCTGACAGGAAGCCAAGGCTGTCTGCTCAGCTCAGAGACTCCATCCCATCCAAGCTGAGCACAGGGGCTTTTGCAATTTTGCCAAGTCTTGTATCATTAGGCTGACTCCAGCACAGAAGTCCTCCCAGCATAGACACAGCTGATCCTTACAACCAATGGCTTGGAGGTCAATTCGCCCCAGTGATACCAACCTTAACTGCAACAAGGCTGTACACACAGTCCACAAAGGGGTGTACCAAGAGAGTCCACCTCAGGTAACTGGGGAGGTGAAGCTACTGAGCCATATAGGACAGCTAGCACACAAAGCTACTCTACCAACTCAGGGAAGCAGCAAAAATGTGGAGACAAAGGAACAGATGACAAACTAAAGAAATGGAGGAAAACAAATGACTGGATATAGAATTCAAAACCATGGTTATAAGGTTTTTCAAGAATTTCCTAGAAAAGATGGATAAATTTAGTGAGACCCCAGAGGGGATGAAAAAGGACCAACTAGAAATTAAACATACACTGACTGAAATAAAAAATATTATACAGAAACCCAATAGCAGACTAGAGGAACACAAGAATCAAGACAAAGAAGCAGAAAACACTCAACTAGAAAAGCAATAAAGAAAAAAAAGAATGTGAAAATAATGTAAGGAGCCTCTGGGACAACTTCAAGTGTACCAACATCAGAATTATGGGGGTGCCCGAAGAAGAGAGAGAGCAAGATACTGAATATAAGGAGAGGCTGCAGAACCCTCGAAAACAAGAGGGAGAAAACGAAAGCAACTGTGCAGTAAGTCACTGGAGCCTGCTTGGGATTTCAAGTTCAAGGGAATTGTTTTTCAGATGATGTTTCACAATAGGACAGCACTGTCCACTGAGTAACATCTCTCTGTTACTTAAAAAGTAATAAACAAATAATTCATTAATTAAACTTAAAATTAAAAAATCTACTAACAAGTGATAAAGAATATAAGACAAAGCTCCCGGGGAAAAGCAATAAGGAAGGGGAGGCTGGTACTCAAAACTGTATTCCCCATGTAGGTGTCGGCAACAGACTGGTAGATGATCCTAGAGGTCTACAACCATCTGGGAATAAGCGTTCAGGGAGGGCAAGAACCCCAATGGCTGGACATTAAGAGTAAGAGTGACCTTGGAATAAATCAGTCCTTGCAAGAATTGCTGTGCAGCTTTGAGTCAATGCTTAGAGCAGAGAACATAGCCATGACACTGAACTGGGTGGTCCCAGTTCACACAAGTACCCCTAGATTCCTGGAAAATTAAAAAAAAGAAAAAGAAAAAGGCAGAACAAAACTATCTTTGGCAGGAGAATAAAACCAGTCAATATAATTCTACAAAAAAGCTGTCAAACACATTGTCCATCACACAAGCACAGATAATCAGTTATACGAGGAGATGAGACAACATGCACAAGAATGGGCAGAAACAACTGAGGCAGAGCCACAGGACTTTAGATATTGGAACAATAGAGCACAAACATTAAAACCAACTGTATTGACTACGTTAAAGATAATAAAATCCACACATTAAATTTTTCAAGAGAGACTAGAAAATATAAAAAGTAATGCTAAAAATAACAGAAATTGGGAGAGGAATCCAAGATGGCGGCATAGGTAAACACCTACACTGCTGCCTTGCACAACAATTTCAAAACTACAACTAAAAGACAGAAGGGACATCATCCAGAACCACAGGAAAGCTGGCGGAGTATAAGTTCTACAGCTAGAAGGAAAGAGAGGGGCTCACGGAGACCCAGAGGAGCTGCAAAAAGCCGAGGTACTGAGACGCGCACGCTGAGAGAGCAGGTGCCTGAGTACCTGGCTGGCTTTCTCTGGCAGAAGGGAAACGAGACTCCCAACGGCATTGAACCCCTTATTTTACGACACTAAACCCCAGATCCAGCGAAACTCATACGGGGGGGAGTTTGGACTGTGAAAAGGGAGAGGTGCACGGAAATTTAGAGGAGTCGCAGAAGATCAGGTCTGGTCTCGCACGCGGACGGTGCTGTGCGCAGGACAGATTGCTGATTGTGCCGCTGGCTTTCGCGAGTGGGCGGGAGACAGACCCTCCGAACTGTGCCACTTCTGACTCCACTAAGCCCGTTTCGGGTGAAACCCTGGGGACCTAGATTCGTGTGGTCCTAGTGCTCAGGGGAGCTGAAAGGCAGCGGTTAGAGACACTGCGGGTGCGCGCGCACACAAGGACCGCTCCAGGGATTACCCAGTCACGTGAGACTCAGGGGTCGTGGAGGGCGGGGCCAACTGGAAGGCAAGGCGGTCCCTTAAGCCCTGAGACTCCACCCCTCCCAAGCTCAACAGAGGCTTCTTCGGTTTTGCATCTGGTATCATAAGGCTGAATCCAACACAGAAGTTTCCCCGGCATAGTGAAAATGCCGAAACAAGGGAAGGGATCACAAACAAAAGAAATGGAGAAAAAAAAAACGACTGGATATAGAGTTCAAAACCATGCTTGTAAGGTTTTTCAAGAATATGCTAGAAAAATTCGATAAATTTAGTGAGACCCAAGAGGAGATGAAAAAGGACCAACTAGCGATACAAAAGAGCCAACTAGAGATGGAAAAGGTCCTACTAAAGATGATAAAGGACCAAATAGAAATTAAACATACACTGACTGAAATAAAAAATATTATACAGAGTCCTAACAGCAGACTAGAGAAAGGCAAGAATCAAGTAAAAAACTTGAAATATAAAGAAGCAGACAACATTCAACTGGAAAAGCAAGAACAGAAAAGAATCCAAAAATGTGAACATAATGTAAGGAGACTCTGGGACAGCTTTCAGCGTACCAACATCAGAATCGTGGGGGTGCCAGAAGAAGAGAGAGAGCAAGATACTGAAAACCTATTTAAAGAAATAATGACTGAAAACTTCCCACATCTGGTAAAAGAAATAGACTTACGAGTCCAGGAAGCACACAGAACCCCAAAGAAAAGGAATCCAAAGAGGACTATACCAAGACACATCATAATTAAAATGCCAAGAGCAAAAGAGAAAGAGAGAATATTAAAAGCAGCAAGAGAAAAACAGTTTATTACCTACAAGGGAGCACCCATACGACTGTCAGCTGATTTCTCAACAGAAACTATGCAGGCCAGACGGGCATGGTAAGAAATATTCAAAGTGATGAATAGCAAGAACCTACAACCAAGATTACTCTACCCAGCAAAGCTATTATTCAGAATTGAAGGGCAGATAAAGACCTTCACAGATAAGAAAAAGCTAAAGAAGTTCATCAACTCCAAACCAGTATTATTTGAAATACTGAAAGGTACTCTTTAAGAAGAGGAAGAAGAAAAAGGTAAAAGATAAAAAATTATGAACAACAAATACATATCTATCAAGAAGTAAATCTAAAAATTAAGTCAATTAAAAATTTGATCAACAGAATAAACTAGTGAACATAATAGAATCAGAAGCACAGAAAGGGAGTGGACTGATAATTCTTGGGGAAAGGGGTGAGGGGGTGCTGGGAGAGACTGGACAAAAATCATACACCCAAGGATGAGGTCAATGCGGGAGAGGTAAGAGCAAAGGAAGGTGTGGGAGCCAAGTGGAGGGGAAAAAAGAGAAACAAATGTAATAATCTGAATAATAAAGATTTAATTTAAAAAATAAAATAAATTAAAAAACAGAAAAGAAAAAATAACAAGAAAGAACATGCCCAGGTTGTGGACTCAATACCTAGTAGGGGGTGTGCAGGAGGCAACTAATCAATGATTCTTTCTCATCACTGATATTTCTATATCTCTCTCTACCTCTCTCTTCCTTTGTGAAATCATGGTACATGCTCAGGTTGTGGGCATGATCCCCAGTAGGTAGCATGCAGGAGGCAGCCAATCAATGATTATCTCTCATCATTGATGTTTCTATCTCTTTCTCCCTCTCCTTTCCCTTCCTCTCTGAAATTAATAAAAAAATAATTTTTTTAAAACAATAAGCTTTTAGCCAGATTAACTTAGAAAAAAAGACAGAGCATACAAATTATTAACATGGAAAATTAAAGAGGGTACATCACTACAGACCCCATGGACATTAGAATAAAGGAATACTATGAGCAACTCTACGCCCATAATTTGATAACCTAGATGAAAAGAACCAATTATTTGCAAGACATAATTTGCCAACACTCATCACAAGAAAGACATACTCTGAATAGGATTATATCTGTTAAAGAAATTGAGTCAATAATTAATATCGTCCAAAACAGCAACTGCCAACCTCAGATGGTTTCACTGGTGAATTCTACTATACACTGAAGGAAGATTTTATACCAATTCTGTACAATGTTTTATGGAAGATAGAAGCAGAGGAACTACTTCCTAACTCATTCTATGAGGCCAGTATATATCCTAATTTCAAAGAGAAACAAAGATTTTACAAGGAAAAAAACCTACATACCAATATTTCTCATGAACATACATGCAAAAATCTTCAACAAAGTACTAGCAAATCCAATCCAACAAAGTATAAAAAGAATTATACACCATGACCAAATGGGATTTATCCCAAATATGCAAGACTGGTTCAATATTTAAAAATCAATTACTATAATCCATTGCATCAATAGGCTAAACTGAAAAATCACAGCATTATATCAACACATGCAGAAAAAAATTGCTAAAATCTATTCATAATTAACACACACACACACCTCAGTAAACTAGAAATAAAAGAGAACTTCATCAACTTCATAAAGAATTGCCACAAAAAAGAAACCTAGAGCCAACATATTTAATAGTGAGAAACTAGAAGCTTTCCTAGTAAGATCAGGAGAAAGGACGGATGATTCAACACCCCTTTTTCAATAATGTACTGGAAGTTTTTGGCTACTACAATAAGACAGAAAAGGAAATAGAAGACATGCTGGTTGGAAAGAAGGAAATACAACTGTGATTGTTTGCAGAACATCTCTGTAGAAAATCTGAAAGAATCAACAAAAAACCTCCTGGAACTAATAAGCTATTATAGAAAGGTTTGGGGATACAAAGGTTAACATACAAGTCAATCACTTTCGTATAGACCAGCAACGAACAAGTGGAAACTGAAATTTAAAAAATATATACCATTAACAGTAGTACCTCCCCCTCAAAATGAAATACCATTCCACCTTCATTGATTAGATGACTCAATATTGTCAGGATGTCAGTTCCCTTCCTATTTGAACTATATATTCAGTGCAATACTAATCAAAATCCCAGCAAGTTATTTTGTGGGTACCAACAAAGTGATTCTAAAGTTTATATAGAAACCCAGATTACTAACACAAGGTTGAGTGTAGAGAGTGCCTGGGAAGGCACATGAGCATTTCTTTAATTATTGTCACCTGAATCCAGTGGCATTGGCAGAGCTATGTCCTGGAAACACGCCTTGCCAGAGCCAGGAGTGTTGTCAGCTAGACCTTCAGCCCAAGTGCCAGAGGGTAGGTTTCGTTATCTAAATCCAGGCAAGCACCAGGAATGAATGAGTTGGGCCCACCCAAGAATGTACATAATCTCCTTTGTCTTGACTTTTAGTAAGGCTTCCTGGTTTTTGCTGTATAAAATAAACACAATATATTGGCTCTGGGTCACTGTTTCTCCATCCGAGGACAGTGGTCCCACCCAGCCCAGCTTTTTTCTTGATCTCTGTGTCTGTTTCTTTCTTTCATTTTCTCAATCCCCAGAATCACCTACTCAGGAACCAGACCACTCTCTAGCGGAGCTAGATGTGGAAGAGAAATATTTACAGTTGAGGAAGACCAAAGAGAGAGGACTGACACTACCTGATGCCAAAATCTCTATGAAACTACAGTCATTAAGACACCGTGGTACTGATGAGAATTAGACAACCAGATCAATGGAACAAAATGGAGAGCCCAGAAACAGACCTACTAAATATAGTTGACTGATCTCCGAAAAAGAAACAAAGGAAATGCAATGGAGAAAAGATTATCTTTTCTACAAATAGTGCTGGACATCTATGCACACAAAAATCAATCTAGACACAGACTTCCCCTTACAGAAATTAACTCAAAATGAATCAGAGACCCAATTATAAAAGGCAAACCAATAAATCTCTTAGAAGATAGTAAGAGGAGAAAATCTACATGACCTTGGATGTGGCAAGGAATTTTTAGATACAACACCAAAGGCAAGATAAACAACAGTAACAACTGATAAATTAGACTTCATTAAAATTAAAAATTTCTGCTCTGTGAAAAACACTACCAAGGGAAATAGGAGAAAATATTTGTAAAAGACATAGCTGATAAAGGACTGTTATGCAAAATATAAAAGAACTCTTAAAACACAGTAAGAAAAAAAAACCACTTTGATTTAGAAATAGGCCAAAGACTTTTATTTTTTTTAATTTTTATTTTTTATTAATGTGTTTACATGTGTACATATCTTCCCATTCCATTGCATGCCCTAACCCCCCAGTGTCTTGTGTCCATTGGTTGTGCTTATATGTATGCATGCAAGTCCTTTGGTTAATCTCTTTTATCTACCCCACTTCTCCCTAACCTTCCCACTGTAGTTTCACAGTCTGTTTGATGTCTTACTGCCTCTATATCCATCTTTTTGTTCATCAGTTTATAATGTTCTTTATTATCCATAAATAAGATCATGTGGTATTTTTCTTTCTTTGATTGGCTTATTTCACTTAGCATAATGCTCTCCTGTTCCATCCAAGTTGCTGCAAATGGTAAGAATTCCTTCTTTTTTATGGCAGCATAGTATTCCATTGTGTAGATGTACCATCATTTTCTTACCAGTCATCTGCTGATGGGCACCTAGGCTGTTTTCAAATTTTAGCTATTATAAATTCTGCTGCTTTGAACAAAGGGGTGCATAAATCCTTTCTGATTGGTGTTTGTAGTTTCTTAGGATATATTCCTAGGAATGGGATTACTGAGACAAATGGGAGTTCCATTTTTAGTTCTTTGAGGAACTTCACACTGTTCTCCACAGTGGCTGCACCAGTCTGCATTTCCATCAGCAGTGCACGAGGGGTCCTTTTTCTGCACATCCTCGCCAACACTTGTCATTTGTTGATGATTGCCATTCTGACAGGTTTGAGATGGTATTGCATTGTCATTTTGATTTGCATCTCTTGGACAATTGGTGATTTTGAGCATGTTTTCATGTGACTCTTGGCCTTCCTTCTGTCTTCTTTCAAAAACATTCTATTTAGGTCCATTGCCCATTTTTTTTATTGGATCATTTATCTTCCTTTTATTCAGTTGTATAAGTTGCCTGTAAATGTTGGAGATTAAACCTTTATCAGTGATAACATTTGCAAATATATTGACCCATACAGTAGGCTTTCTTGTTGTTTTGTTGATGCTTTCTTTGCTGTGAAAAAACTTTTTATTTTGATGTAGTCCCATTTGTTTATTTCCTCTTTAGTTTCCATTGCCCTAGGAGCAGTATCAGTGAAGAAGTTCCTTCGGCATATGTCTGAGATTTTGCTGCCTATGGATTACTCTAGTATTTTTATGGTTTCCCGTCTTAGGTTGAAGTCTTATATCCATTTTGAGTTTATTTTTGTGTATGGTGTAAGTTGGTGGTCTAGTTCCATTTTTTTGTATTTATCTGTCCAATTTTCCCAACACCATTTATTGATGAGATTGTCTTGACTCCACTGTATGTTCATGCTTCCTTTGTCAAATCTTAACTGAGCATAGTGGTTTGGGTCGATATCTGGATTCTCTATTCTATTCCATTGGTCTATATGTCTGTTCTTATGCCAGTACCAGGCTGTTTTGAGATCAGTGGCTTTGTAATACAGCTTGAAATCTGGTATTGAGATTGCACCTAGTTTGTTCTTCTTTCTCAGGATTGCTGTGGCTATTCAGGTTATTTTTTGTTCCAGATGAATCTTTGGTGAGTTCTTTCTAGGTCTGTGAAATATGCCATTGGTATTTTAATGGGTAGTACACTGAATCTATAGATTGCTTTGGGTAGTATGGACATTTTGATGATGTTGATTCTCCCAATCCATAAGCATTGTATGCTCTTCCATCTGTTTACGTCTTCCTCTATCTCTTTTTTCAGTGTCTTGTAGTTTTCTACAAGGCCCAAGACTTTTAAAGACACCTCACCAGAGAAGACATACAGGTGGCAAATAAGCATATGAAAAAAATGTCCTTTTTTTTACTATTTTCCTTGTTCTGTGTGTTCACTAAATAAACTAGGTAAAGACCACATTATATGTTATCAGGGAAATGTAAATTTAAAAACAAGACACCATTCATTATACCTATTAGAATGGCCAAACCCAGAACACTGACAATTCCAAGTGCTGACAAGAATGTAAAGCAATAGAAACTCTCCCTCACTGCTGGTAGGAATGCAACATGGTACAACTACTTGGAGACAGTTTGGTGGTTTTTTACAAAACTAAACATACTCTCACTATATGATCCAGCAATCATGCTTCTAGGTATTTATCCACGGAGCTGAAAACTTTTGTCCACACAAAAACCTGTACACAAATGTTTATAGCAGCTTTAATTCATAACTGCCAGAACTTAAAAGCAACCAAGATGGCCTTCAGTAGGTGATGCATAAATAAATTTTTGTATAAACATACAACAGAATATTATTCATCAATAAAAAGAACTTTTAAATGTATATTACTAAGTGAAAGGAGCCAATCTGAAAAGTCTACAAACCAGATAAAACCATGGAGATAGTAAAAGAAAGAAAGAAAGAAAGAAAGAAAGAAAGAAAGAAAGAAAGAAAGAAAGAAAGAAAGAAAGA
>JAAGEH010000307.1:74201445-74279916 GCA_011751065.1 Lasiurus cinereus
AGTGATTGCCAACGGTCAGAGGAGAGGAAGAACTAAACTTTTTTTTAGTATATTTTTATTAATTTCAGAGAGGAAGGGAGAGAAAGCGAGAGATAGAAACAACAATGAAGAGAATCATTGATCAGCTGCCTCCTGCACACGCCCCACTGGGATCAAGCCGGCAACCCAGGCCAGGCATGTACCCTTGACCGGAACTGAACCTGGGATCCTTCAGTCCACAGCTCGACACTCTATCCACTAAGCCAAGCTGGCTAGGGCAGAACAGAGTTCTTTAGGGCAGTAAAATTACTCTGGAAGACATTATAATGATGGATACCTGTCATTGTACATTTGTGCAAATCCATAGAATGTACAACACCAAGAATGAACCTTAGAATAAACTACAGACTTAGGATAATAATGATGTGTCAACATAGGTTCAACAGTAACAATGTATTATGCTGGTGGGAGGTGATGCTGATGATTGGGGAGGCTAATGAGTAGAGGTAAGAAGTATATGAAATATCTCTGTAACTTCCACTCAGTACTACTGTAAACCGTAACTGCTCTAAAAACTAAAGCCTATTTAAAAAATTTAGCTAAGATTAAACAGAAAGTATCAATATGAGCAGGTGTTCAAAAGCATGTGTATACACTCACATCTATGTATTTACTAGTATATCACTAAAATATCTATTTCTCCACACAAAAGAACAACATGATATTCATCCTCAGAGCCTAGATTTTTATCTCTAATTCTATTCTGCCCACTAAAAAGAACTAGGAGTCTTGGGGTATAGAGAATGAGGAATGGGCCTGAAAAAATGTTGTTTCCAAACAGCAATAATTGTACGTTTTGAGATGTATCAAAAAAGACTCAGAAACTAGTTGAAAAGAGACTCCCAGTAGCTACACTCTGACAATTTGAACAAAATGAAAAAGTTTGATTATAATTAGCTAAATCATAATTAACCAATTATAACTAACTAAAACAAGTTTATGAGGCTCTAATTATATAATGATTTTCAAAGAAAAGTGAAATTCCTCTTCTCAAGTAACTAGCACTGCATCCAAGTTTATTTTATTCATAAAGGAGAGTGCAGAGACTGGTAACAACCATCACTTCCAAAAGAAAGACCAGGAGAATCCAAGATGGCGGCATAGGTAAACACCTACACTGCTGCCTCACACAACAATTTCAAAACTACAACTAAAAGACAGAACAGACATCATCCAGAACCACAGGAAAGCTGGCTGAGTGGAAATTCTACAACTAGAAGGAAAGAGAGGGGCTCACAAAGACCCAGAGGAGCTGCAAAAAGTTGAGGTAGAGAGACGCGTGCATGGAGAGCAAATGCCAGAGAACCTGGCTGGCTTTCTCTGGCGAGAGGGAGACAGAGACTCTCAACAGCATTGAACCTCTTATCCTATGACACTAAACCCCAGATCCAGCCAAAACTCATACAAGGGGAGTTTGGACTGTGAAAAGGGAGAAGTGCACAGAAATTTAGGGGAGTCGCAAGAGATCAGGGGTCTGGTGGCGCACACAGCACTGTGCACAGAGGATGGACTGCTAATTGTGCCGCTATCTTTCGAGAGTGGCCGTGAGACAGACCCTCCCAACTGTGCCACTTCTAACTCCACTAAAGCCCAGTTTTGGGTGAAACCCTGGGGACCCAAACTCATATGGTCCCAGATCGCGGGGGAGCTGGAAGGGCAGCAGTCTCGAGGCACGGCGAGAGTGCGTGCACACAGGGACCGCTCCAGCAATTACCCAGTCACGTGAGATTTAGGGCCATGGAGGGCGGGGCCGACTGGAAGGTAAGGAAGTCCCGTAAGCCCTGAGACTCCACCCATCCCAAGCTCAACAGAGAGGCTTCTGCAGTTTTGCAACTCTTCTATCATAAGGCTGAATCCAACACAGAAGTTCTCCCGGCATAGTGAAAATGCCAAGACAAGGGAAGGGATCACAAACAAAAGAAATGGAAGAAAACAAAGGACTGGATATAGAGTTCAAAACCACACTTATAAGGTTTTTCAAGAATATGCTAGAAAAGTTGGATAAAGTTAGCAAGACCCAAGAGGAGATGGGAAAGAACCAACTAGAGATGGAAAAGATCCAAATAGAGATGGGAAAGGTCGAACTACAGATAAAAAAGGACCAACTAGAAATTAAACATACACTGACTGAAATAAAAAATATTATACAGAGTCCTAACAGCAGGCTAGAGGAAGGCAAGAATGAAATAAAAAATTTGAAATATAAAGAATCAGAAAACACTCAACTGGAAAACAAGAAGAGAAAAGAATCCAAAAATATGAAGATAACATAAGGAGCCTCTGGGACAGCTTCAAGCACACCAACATCAGAATTGTGGGGGTGCCAGAAGAAGAGAGAGAGCAAGATACTGAAAACCTATTTGAAGAAATAATGACTGACAACTTCCTATATCTGGTGAAAGAAATAGACTTACAAGTCCAGGAAGTACACAGAACCCCATATAAAAGGAATCCAAAGAGGACTACACCAAGACACATCATAATTAAAATACCAAGAGCAAAAGAAAAAAGAGAGAATATTAAAAGCAGCAAGAGAGGGAGACCGCGCCATCTTGCAGAGGGAGGTGGATGTCTGCAGTGGTCTGAAAGCTGCGCTGAAGCACCCACCGAACAGCCAGGGACCCAGAACACTGCTCTCCAATCGGCGCAGACACGCGGCGGATTCAGAGATGCACACAGAAAGGTCAGATTTTACCTGGGATAAGTGCCGTGTGTACTGTACCGGGTCGTGTTGTAGTTTGTGCCTTTGAATCAACGTAGGAGAATTACATAACCAGACACCGGAAGAAGAAAGACCATGGGCAGAAGAAGAAACAGCCCGCAAACGACAGATAGGCAGGTATCACCAGAAAAGGAAGTAAACAAAATAGAAGCAGAAATAAGCATGCCAGAGAAAGAGTTCAGAGAAATGATCATAAGGTGGATGAAAAGAATGGAAGACAAATTCGACAATATGAGTAAGAGCCAAGAGGAAATGAAGAAGCAAGAAGAAATGCAAGAAGAGATAAAAAATGACATCACTGTTTTAAAGAACTCAATAGAAAGCATCAAAAGTAGACTAGAAGAAGCAGAGGACCACATCAGTGAGCTAGAAGACACAGTAGGAAAAAATACCCAAGTACAGCAGCTTCTAGAAAAAAAATTAAAAACCAAGAGGAGAGCCTAAGGGAACTTTGGGATAACACAAAAAAAAAAAACAACAACATCCGCATAACTGGGGTTCCAGAAAGAGTGGAAACTGAACAAGGATTAGAAAAACCTGTTTGAAGAAATAATGACAGATAATTTCGCCAATATAGAAAGAAAAAACCCACACAAATCCAAGAAGCTCACAGAGTCCCAAGCAAAATGAACCCCACAAAACCGACACCAAGGCACATTATAATTAAATTGGCAAACACCAACGACAAAGTAAGAATCTTAAAAGCAGCCAGAGAGAAACAGAAAGTTACCTACAAAGGAACCCCCAGACTAACTACTGATTTTTCAACAGAAACTATCAGGCCAGAAGGGAATGGAATGGGAAATATACAAAGTCATGCAAAGGAAGGGTCTGAATCGAAGAATACTGTACCCTGCAAGGCTTTCAATCAAAATTGAAGGTGAAATCAGAAGCTTCACATACAAAAAGGACTAAGGGAATATATTACCACCAAACCAGCAATGCAAGAAATGTTAAAGGGTCTGCTGTAATAAAAAGAAAGAGGAAGCGAAGAAGGAACTCTGGGCTAAAAACTAAAAATGGCAACTGATAAATACCTATCAATAATAACTTTAAATGTAAAAGGATTAAATGCTCCAATCAAGAGACATAGGGTAATCGATTGGATAAGAAAACATGATCCACATATCTGCTGTCTACAAAAAACCCACCTCAGGAAAAGACATGCACACAGATTGAGGGTGAAGGGATGGAAGATGGTATTTCAGGCAAATGGAAATGAAAAAAAAGCTGGGGTTGCAATACTTATATCTGACAAATTAGATCTCAAAGTGAAGGACATAACAAGAGATAAAGAATGCCACTTCATAATACTAAAGGGAACAATCCAATAAGAAGAAATAACTCTGGTAAACATATATGCACCCAATATAGGAGCACCTAAATACATAAAAAAAACTTCTGGAGGGTATTACGGGAGAGATTGACAGCAATACAATCATAGTAACAGACTTTAATATCCCACTGTCACCATTGGACAAATCCTCTAAACAAAAAATCAGCAAAGAAACATCAATCCTAAATAACTCACTAGACCAGATGGAATTAATTGACATCTTCAGAACATTTCACCCCAAAGCCACAGAATATACATTCTTCTCCAGTGCACATGGGTCATTTTCAAAGATAGATCATATGTTGGGTCATAAGAAAAGTCTCTTCAAATTCAAGAAGATAGAAATCATATCAAGCATCTTCTCAGACCACAGTGGCATAAAACTGGAAATCAACTATAATAAAAACAATAGAAAGAAATCAAACACATGGAGACTAAACAGCATGCTATTAAACAATGACTGGGAAACCAGAGAGATCAAGGAAGAAATAAAAAACATCATGGCAACAAATGACAATGACAACACAACCATACAAAATTTATGGGACACAGTGAAAGCAGTCTTCAGAGGGAAGTTCACTGCAAAAAAAAAAACAAACAGGAAACAATGGTAATAAATTACCTAACCCTACAACTCAAAGAGCTAGAAAGAGAGGAACAAGAAAAGCCCAGTGTATGCAGAAGGAAGGAAATAGTGAAGATCAGAGCAGAGATAAACAACTTGGAGACCAAAGAAACAAGTCAAAAGATCAACAAAACAAAGAGCTGGTTCTTTGAAAGGATAAACAAATTGATGGACCTCTAGCCAGGCTCACCAAGAAGCAAAGAGAGAAAACCCAAATAAACAAAATCAGAAATGAAAGAGCAGAAATAACAACAGACCCTGTGGAAATACAAAGAATTGTTAAAAAATACTATGAACAACTCTATTCCAACAAATTGGACAACCTGCAAGAAATGGACATCTTCCTAGGAAAATATAACCTTCCAAAACTCAACGAGGAGGAATCTAAACATCTCAATAATCCAGTAATTATGAAAGAAATTGAAGCAGTCATCAAAAAGCTTCCAGCAAATAAAGGCCCGGGACCAGATGGCTACACAGGAGAGTTTTACCAAACATTCAAGGAAGAATTAAAACCTATCCTCCTCAGACTATTCAAAAACATTCAAGAAGAAGGAACACTTCCGAACACCTTCTATGAAGCCATCATCACCCTAATACCAAAACCAGATAAAGACAACACAATGGAAGAGAATTATAGGCCAATATCTCTCATGAACATAGATGCCAAAATCCTCAACAAAATTCTAGCAAATCGGATCCAGCAGTACATCAGAAAGATCATACACCATGACCAAACAGGATTCTTCCCAGGAATGCAGGGATGGTACAATATCCGCAAATCAATAAACGTGATACATCACATAAATAAATTGAGAGATAAAAATCACATAGTCATATAAATTGATGCAAAAAAAGCATTTGACAAAATCCAACACCCATTCTTGATAAAAACTCAGCAAAGTGGGAATAGAAGGATCATACCTCAACATCTTAAAAGCCATATATGATAAACCCACAGCTAACATCATACTCAATGGGCAAAAACTAAAACCATTTCCCCTAAGAACAGGAACAAGACAGGGATGCCCACTCTCACCTCTCCTGTTCGACATAGTACTGGAAGTATTAGCCATTGCAATTAGACAACAAGAAGAAATAAAAGGCATCCAAATTGGAAAAGAAGTAAAGTTGTCCTTATTTGCAGATGACATGAAAAACCCAAAGGACTCCATTCCAAAACTAATTGACTTAATTAATGAATTCGGCAATGTAGCAGGATACAAAATTAATGCTAAGAAATCTGTGGCATTTCTATACTCTAATAGTGAAATCACAGAAGGAGAGACTAAAAAAGCAATCCCATTTACCATCGCACCAAAAAAATTAAGATACCTAGGAATAAACCTAACTAAAGAAGTAAAAGATCTATATGTAGAAAACTACAGGACACTGAAAAAAAAGAGGAAGATGTTAACAGATGGAAGAGCATACCATGCTCATGGATTGGGAGAATCAATATCATTAAAATGTCCATACTACCCAAAGCAATCTATAGATTCAATGCACTAGCCATTAAAATACCAATGATATATTTCACAGACCTAGAAAGAATTCTTCATAGATTCATCTGGAACAAAAAAAGACTACGAATAGCCACAGCAATTCTGAAAAAGAAGAATAAAGTAGGTGGGAACTCAATACCAGATTTCAAGCTATATTACAAAGCAACTGTTCTCAAAACAGCCTGGTACTGGCACAAGAACAGACATATAGACCCATGGAATAGAATAGAGAACCCAGATATCCACCCAAACCACTATGCTCAACTAGTATTTGACAAAGGATGCATGAACATACAATGGAGCCGAGATAGCCTCTTCAATAAATGGTGTTGGGAAAAGTGGATGGATACTGGACCACCAACTTACACCAAATACAAAAATAAACTCAAAATGGATACAGGACTTAAACATTAGAAGGGAAACCATAAAAATACTAGAGGAATCCACAGGCAGCTCAATCTCAGATATATGCCGAAAGAACTTCTTCACTGATACTGCTCCAAAGGCAATGGAAGCTAAAGAAAAAATAAACAAATGGGACTACATCAAAATAAAAAGCTTTTGCACAGCAAAAGAAACCACCAACAAAACAACAAGAAAGACCACTGTATGGGAGAACATATTTGCAAATGTTATCACTGATAAAGGTTTAATCTCCAACATCTACAGCCAACTTATACAACTTAATAAAAGAAAATGATCCAATAAAAAAATGGGCAACGGACCTAAATAGAACCTTTTCAAAAGATGACAGAAGGAAGGCCAAGAGACACATGAAAACATATTCAAAGTCACTAATCATCGGAGAGATGCAAATCTAAACAACAATGCAATACCATCTCAAACCTGTCAGAATGGTAATCATCAACAAATCTACAAATGACAAGTTTTGGCGAGGATGTGCATTAAAAGGAAACCTTGTGCACTGTTGGTGGGAATGCAGACTGGTACAGCCACTGTGGAGAACAGTATGGAGTTTCCTCAAAAAAACTAAAAATGGATCTCCCATTTGACCCTGTAATCCCACTCTTAGGAATTTATCCTAAGAAATCACAAACAGCAATCAGAAAGGATTTATGCACCCCTATGTTCATAGCAGCACAATTTACAATAGCTACAATTTGGAAACAGCCTAGGTGCCCGTCAGCAGATGAGTGGATGAGAAAACTATGGTACATCTACACAATGGAATTCTATCCTGCCATTAAAAAGAAGGAATTCTTACCATTTGCAGCAACCTGGTTGGAACTGGAGAGCTTTATGCTTAGTGAAATAAGCCAGTCAATGAAGGAGAAGCATCACATGATCTCACTAATTTGTGGGTAATAAAGAACATTATAAAGTGATGAACAAAAGGATAGATACAGAGGCAGTAAAGCATCAAACAGACTGTGAAATTACAGCAGGAAGATTAAGGTTAGGTGAGGTAGATAAGAGATCAATCAAAGGACTTCTAAGCATGCATATAAGCATAAACAATGAACATAGACACTGGGGGGTTGAGATATGCCTTGGAGGGAGGAGGGGCAATGGGGAGGTATGTATAAAAAATTAATAAAATTTAAAAAATTAAAAAAAAAAAGCAGCAAGAGAAAAACAGTTCATTACCTACAAGGGAGCACCCATACCAATGTCAGCTGATTTCTCAACAGATACGATGCAGGCCAGACGGGAGTGGCAAGAAATATTCAACGTGATGTATAGCAAGAACCTACAACCAAGAATAATCTATCTAGCAAAGCCATCATTCAGAATTGAAGGGCAGATAAAGAGCTTCACAGATAAGAAAAAGCTAAAGGAGTTCATCAACTCCAAACCAGTATCATATGAAATGCTGAAAGGTACTCTTTTAGAAGAGGAAGAAGAAAAAGGTAAAAGACAAAAAATTATGAACAAATACATATCTATCAACAAGTAAATCTAAAAATTAAGTGAATTAAAAATTTGATCAACAGAATAAACTGGTGAATATAATAGAATCAGGAGCACAGAAAGGGAGTGGACTGATAATTCTCAGGGGGAAAAGGGTGAGGGGTCTACAGGGAGAGACTGGACAAAAATCATACACCTATGGATGAGGTCAAAGGGAGGGAGGTAAGGGTAGAGGGAAGGGTGGGAGCTGGGTGGAGGGGTACTATGGAGGGGAAAAAAGAGAAACAAATGTAATAATCTGAATAAAGATTTAATTAAAAAAAAAGAAGAAAGAAAGAAAGACCGGATTTTCTTACCAAGAAAACATAACAAATTGATCCACCGGTCGGATGTCTTGCTACTTTCCCAATAACCACTAATAAGAAATCAATCCCAACACTCACATCCCAAACACCCTCTACAGAGTGCTCATTTTTATAAATACTCTTCTATTAATACAAATCATTAAAGAAATGTGTCAAGATATGGATTTTACAGGAATAAGAGGCCTTCCAATAAACCCAGGGCCTTAAGACATGCACAGAGAAGTTCAAGCCTTGTAGCCAACTCGAACATGCTTTCAAATTGACTGGAAATGTATGGAACTCTTTTCTTTGCTGGGGTGTCTTTGCAGGTTGGTAGTTTTAACAATTGTTGTATGTCTTTTTCTTTACTATTCTCCTTGCCCTGTGTGTTCACTAAAAGAACTGGGCAAAGGCCGAGGACAAAGACAGCAAAAACTAATGCACTTGGCTTTATTTAACTTTAGTATAAAAGGCCAGGATGAGAAATAGATCATCCTGCTGCTGTTAAAATCTTTCACTAAACTGTTTTTGCCTTGACATCCCATAGAAGATAGTGTGAGGATAAGTTTATGTATGCGGCTTGAGGTAAGAAAAAATTAAGTTCCAGAATATTAGTTTTGTGGTGATGCTCCAAGCACAGAAGATAAAAATCAAATGCCTAAAAAAGGACTGTGCTTGGGGCACTCTGAGAATAGCAAGGAGACCAATGTGTGTGTGGCCCAGGGAGCAAGAATGGAAGATGTGACTGGATACGCAGCCAGGGTCAGGTCAGTAGAGTGTGAAGATCACTTTGGATCACTGGAAGCTTTGAATGGTTAACAGAAGAGAAGCAGAAGACTCTTACTTTGGGATTTAAAAGATCATTCTGCCTATTATGTGAAGAACAAGACTAGATTGGGGCTATAGTAAAAGCTTTCAGAGCAGTTAGGAAGTTCTTGCAGCCCTCCACTTGACAAGTGGTGATGACCAAGTACTGGAGGGACAGCAGTGAAGGAAGTGAAAGTGTTTTAAGTGAAGCTATATTGTAAAAGTAAAACCCAGAGCACTTTCCAATGGGCTTCACATAGTAATCACATGCTGCCAAACAACACACAAGAGAAATGTGTGCTTAGGCAACATCTTCACTGTGTCAACATCACGGAGTGTACTATATCAACCTGTATGGTGAAGCCTACTAATGTAACTGTATGTGCACACTTTCATTCAACCGACGGCACAGTAGATGTGTTCACATCACATTACCACAACATGCGAATGATTGTTGCACTACAACATTATGACAGCCCTGGCATCACTAAACAATAGGAATTTTTCAGCTACAGTATAATGTTATTAGATCACTGTTGTATGTGCCGTGTGACATTGTCAAAAACACTGTTATGGGGCCCATGATTGTATTTTTATATCTTAAGATTTTTAGAGGGAGGAAGGGAGAAAGAAGAAAAGATTTGAAGGGGAAGGGAGGGGAGCAGAGGGGAGGAAAAAGAAACATCAATGTAAGAGCAGAACATCAATACAGTCCGACCAGTGTGCTCAGTGATTGAGCATGGACCCATGCAACAAGAGGTCACCTGTTTGATTTCTTGTCAGAGCACATGCCTAGGTTGCAGGTTTGATCCCCAGCAGGGTGAGTGCAGGCAGCAGCCAAAAGATGTTGATGTTTCTCATCAATATTTCTATGTCTCTCTCCCTCGCCCTTCCTCGCTCTCTAAAATCAATAAAAACAAATAAAATAAAAAAACACAAAAACAGACGACCTGACTATGTCCTGCACTCTCCTCTACAAAGGATCAAGCTTACAATCCAGGAATATGCCCACAATGGGAATCAACCCAGCCCCTCTTGGTGGCAAGGGACAATGCTCAACCGAGTCATATCCAGCCATGGCTCCATTATAATCTTTTTTATTTTTCCATTGTTTTTTTTAGAGAGAGTAGAAGGGGAGGAGGAAGGGAGAGAGAGACACATCAATTGATTGCCTATTGTACATACCCCAACCAGGGCTAGAGATCAAACTCACAATTCTTTGGTTCCTACGCCAATGCTCTAACCATAGAGCCAAAAAGGCCAGGGCTCCATCATAATCTTATGAGACCACTGTTGTATGTGCTGTCTGTCATTGACTAAAACACTGCTATGTGGCCCATGATTGTATGTTTAGCCTGAACAATACATGATGTCACTTATTTAGGTGGAAACACTGAGAGAGGTTTTAGGATGATAATAAATAGTTCACAGAGGACACATTAACTTTGAGATCTTCTTTACACATATTAAAAAGGGTAAGGTCCTGAATGTTTTAGCTCAGTGAATAGAGTGTTGTCCTTCAGACTGAAGGTTCCGGGCAAGGGCACATGCCTGGGTTTTGGACTTGATCCTCAATGAGGGATGTACAGGAGGCAGCCAGTCAGTGACACTCTCTCTCTCATCGTTGATGTTTCTCTCTCTCCCTCTCCCTTCCTCTCTCTAAAATCAATAAAAATATTATTTTTAAAGAGATGGTAAGAAGGAAGCTAAAGATAAAGGTTGTGCTCCAAGCAAGAAAAGAGATGATAATTTTTAGAGTCACCAATATATACATAATATTTAAAGTAACTAAAATGAATGAGACCACCTAATGTATGCGAGAATGAGCAAAAGAGAGGGAAGAGAGACCAGAGAGGAAGGAAAAAGGCAAGAGGATGTGGTATCCTGAATGTGTGGGTTTGTGTTTTGTTTGGGTTTTTTATTGTTTTCAAAGAGGAAGGGAGAAGAAGAGATAGAAACATCAAGATGAGAGCATCATTGATCAGCTGCCTCCTGTACGCTCCCTACTAGGGATCGAGCCCAAATGGCATTGTGCCCTGACTAGAAATCCTCCTGGTTCATGGGTCAATGCTCAACCACTGCACCACACTAGCCAGGACTGAAAGTCTTAAAAAAAAAAAAAAAGAGGTCCAATCCTGAAGGTGGCTAGCTGCAGGAAATGATACTGAATAGTGAAGGTAAGCATGGCAATATGCCATCCTTGGTGACATTGACAAGAACAATGTCAGCAGAGTAGGAGGAAGAAAACCAACAGAAGTAGGCTCAAAAGAAAATGGTCAAAAATAAGTTACAGAAATGTATGCTATAAAAATGAGCAAAGGCCAAAACCGGTTTGGCTCAGTGGATAGAGCGTCGGCCTGGGGACTGAAAGGTCCCAAGTTCAATTCCGGTCAAGGACATGTACCTTGTTTATAGGCACATCTCAGTGTGAGGCATGCAGGATGCAGCTGATCGATGTCTCTCTCTCATTGATGTTTCTAAATCTCTATTCCTCTCCCTTATGCTTTGTAGAAAATCAATAAAATATATTTTTTTTAAAAATGAGCAAAGAAGCAATATAGTATAGCTCAAAAGGATGTTTGATCAAGCGAGGTTATTTGTGCTCAAATGCTCATGGTAATGATCCATTGGGAGAAGAATTCATGATGCCAAGGAAAACTGGAGGTCCATATAAATGCAAGGAGACAGACTGCAGGACACAAGTGTAAGATCAGTCTTACTTCATCCTATTCTAACAATAGGGAAGGTGGAATGTATAGGTAGAGATGCAAGCAGGAAAGACCTGACAGGAGCGAATGTGGAATTTCTCACCTAATTGCTTCTTTTTTTTTCATTGAAGTAATAATCAAGACCATGGATTTAAGAATGAAAACAATGGGAGGACATGTTAGAAGGTTGAAGAAGAGCAAAGGTGGTTAAAAAATCATCACTGATAACAGGAGAAAGAATGTCTAAGTAAAAGTGGGATGAGTGGAGGACAGCAATCATGACCTACTGGTGATTTGAAGTCATAAATTTATAATTAAACTAGTTGGCAAGTTTATGGTGTTTTTTTTTTTCAGTCAAAAAGTGCAGAATTTAGGTTTTGTTATGAAGGCAAAGCAGTGGGAGAACAGTAAAGGAGTTGAGGGTACATACGAGAATGACTACAGGGATGGGTCAGAGAATCTGACCTGGAAAAGGATGGTAACAAACCTTGTTGGTAAGATCAGCAGATTGGAGGACTCGACATGGTTGGTGTGGACAGTAGGAGACAGTGAGCTAGGAAAAGAAGCAGCAGGAAGTATTTACAGGGAACAATTGTTGAAAGTGAGATTTTTGGAAGTGAAACAGTAAGTGACACAAATGACAAAGGCAAAAGCATGACATAAGAACAAGTGTGATTGCCAAAACTGGTTTGGCTCAGTGGAGAGAGCGTCAGCCTGCAGACTGAGGGGTCCTGGGTTCAATTTCGATCAAGGAATTGGTTGTGGGCACATCCTCAATGGGGGGTGTGCAGGAGGCAGCTAATCGATGCTTCTCTCTCATCGATGTTTCTAACTATCCCTCTCCCTTCCTCTCTGTAAAAAGTCAATAAAATAAAATAAAATAAAATAAAATAAAATAAAATAAAATAAAATAAAATAAAGAACAAGGGGCTGGGATGGGCTGGAGAATAAGATTGTTTAGGGCATCAAGGAGCTTAGGGTCTGGTATTGAATAGATTATTAAACTTGGCAACGGGAGCCCTGGGCAGCGTGGCTCAGTTATTTGGGTGTTGCCTCTTTCACTGAAAGGTTGCTAGTTCAATTCTGGATGAAGGCACATGCCCAGATTGCAAACTCAACCCCCAGAAGGGGGCATGCAGGCTGTACATGTTTCTCTCACATTGATGTTTCTCTCTCTCTCTCTCCATCTCCCTTTCTTTCTCTCTGAAAGCAACAAAAACATATGTTTTAACATTGGCAATGGGAGCCTTAGCCGGTTTGGCTCAGTGGATAGAGTGTCGGCCTGCAGACTGAAAGGTCCCAGGTTTGATTCTGGTCAAGGGCACATGCAAAGGTTGCAAGTTCAATCCCCAGTGTGTGGCTTGGAGGCGGCAGCTGATGAAGGATTCTCTCTCATCATTGATGTTTCTATCTCTCTCTTCTTCTCTGAAATCAATAAAAAATAAATTTAAAAATCAGCCCTAACCGTTTGGCTCAGTGGATAGAGCGTCGGCCTGAAGACTGAAGGGTCCCAGGTTCAATTCCAGTGAAGGATATGTATCTTGGTTGTGGGCACATCCCCAGTGGGGGGTGTACAGGAAGCAGCTGATCAATGTTTCTCTCTCATTGATGTTTCTAACTCTCTATCCATTTCTGTGTAAAAAAAATCAATAAAATATATAAAAAATAAAAAGTTAAAAAGTTAAGTAAAATTGGCAATGGGAAAAGCAGAGGAGAGTAGGAAGGCAGGTGCTCAACTGTCAGAGAATTCAAGTGAGTTCTCAGAAGGTTGCTAATGAGTGCAGCCTGAGGGACCTGTGGGCCATTCTGAAATGTCACTTAGACTTTCGAAGATTTTCACTAGGAAGTAACTGTACACAGTACAGAAAACTAAATTAAGGGGGGAACGTCATACAAAAAATAACTAGTGGAAAACTTTTATAAATCTAAGTTTGAAATAACCCTATATAATAAAGATGTAATATGCAAATGATTGTTATGCCGTGAAGCATAACTACTGACCACGTAACGACCAGATCACAGATCAGCAGGAGGATGGGGCAGCGAGCTACAAGCGGGCAGCAGAGAGCTATAGGAGGGAGCAGGGCAGCAAGCTTTGAGGGGAAAGTGCAGGAAGGGGGGGGAACAAAGGGGACTATAGAAGGATGTGGCAGTGAGCTACTGGCTACAAGCAGGCAGCAGAGAGCTACAAGAGAGGGCAGGAGACCAAGCTATGTGGGGAGCTGGGAGTAGGGGATGGGGAGGAGCCACAGGAGGGCGGGGCAGTGGGCAGAGAGCTACTGGATGGCAGCAGCAAGCTACTGGCACACAGATTCATGCGCAGGGCTACTAATCCTATCTAATAAAGAGGAAATATGCCAACTGACCCTCATGCTGTCGCAAAGATGGTGGCGCCCACAGCCAAAAAGGAGGGAATATGCTAACTGAACTGCCCCACCCTCAAAGATAGCAATACCCACAGTCAACAAGGAAGGAATATGCTAATAACTACCCCCACCTCAAAGATGGTAGTGCCCACAGCCGCAAGATGGCAGTGTCCAGTCCTCTCAGCCCCACTGAGGCAGCAGGCGCATGGCATGGCAATGCCCACAAACCAGGTGGGTTCGGCAGCTCCACGTGCCTGCCTCTGGAATCCCCCAGTTCCCTCAGCCCCCCAGCCACCCAGGGTCACCCGAGGCTCAGGTAACCAGGGCCGGCTGAGGCTTGTGCTGCCGGCAGTGGCAGCAGCAGAGGTGTGATGGAGTATCACCTTTCCCTGGTTACCTAGTTGTCTCCCACCCGAGGGCTCCCGGACTCTGAGAGGGAGCAGGTCAGGCTGAGGGACGCCCCTTCCTCACTCCAGTGCATGAATTTTCGTGCATCAGGCCTCTAGTATGGTGATAAATGTCCACCAAAAAGTGAAATGCAGAATTCTGGTTATCCAAGCTTCACTTCTATCATTCTACCTAACCAGACCCTGCTGGAAAAAGAGATATTTACAGAATATTTGAAAGCTTCCCAAAAATTGTAACTACATAATAGCAACACATTTGACACCAAAAATATTGTATGGAAAATTATATTTTAAAAGATACAGCACACTTTTTAACTTTTCTCTAAAAACTGCATGACATCAAGAAGGCATTCAACTTCAGAGAAAAAGCCTGATACCATATCTAAATTCTATTCAACGGCTGCTAAAAACATTGCCAGTGAGAAACGATCTCACAAACATCCTCTGAATACAGCATGGAACCTCATCCCTTTGGCAGCTTATAAAACAATCAACCTTGTTTAAATTTTGGAAACTACTTTGGGCAACCTACTCTATTCTACTTTTTGCAGACACACAATGCACATTAGCTTACTGAAGACACCTAATAGTCCAGTAGACAAGATTAGAATACATTTGGTCTCATGTAACTTAGCACTGCACAATATTATACATTATGGAACTTATATTCCCCCTATAACACACAATAACATAGTCAGTTTTAAACAAGCACTACAGGTTCATAAGCCAAAAATATACTATCAGCTGTCATCCTACTGGCACAGACTTACTTTTTATTCCAGTTTTAATTTCTTTTAATAAAATATTTATCTACAGGAGAGAAATCAAGATGGCAGCATAGGTAAACACCTGAACTTGCTACCTTGTACAACCACTTCAAAACTACAGCTAAAAGACAAAACAGACATTATCCAGAACCACAGGAAGGCTGGGTAAGTGGAAATTCTACAACTAAAAGGAAAAGAAAAGTACAATGAGACTTAGAGGAGCGCGGAAGTAAAGTGCAGAGGAACAGAGGCGTATGAAGAGGGCTGGCAACTGAGTACGCAGCTGGCTTTCTCAATCTGCAGGGAGAACCAATCTCCTGACTGCTCTGAACTCCAGTTCCAGGCGAGACTCTGGGGACTCAGACTCATACGGGGAGAAACTGGACTGTCTGGCAATGGGTGGAACTCCAGGGTGGCTTTCTCTCAGAGGTGCCTGCAGCAATTACCAAGGGGCAGTGAGTCACAGGGACATATTAGGGCAAGGCTGATGGGAAACCAATGCTGTCTGTTCTGCCCGAGACTCCACCCCATCCAAGCTGAGCACAGAGGTTTTTGCATATGAATGGCCTGGTCCTTTGAAATATAAACTTACCTAACAAACTATAGCTGAGGCAGAGAGACTCAGAACACCCAAAAGAAGGCCCAAGACCCCACAGCAGCTTGCACTGCTTCACAGCTTAGCCTCATCTGGGCATCTCCAAAACCCAAACAAAGAAGAGGAATCTGCAGATCTCTCCATAGCTCCTGCTGGGTGGCCTCAGGCAGAGGCTAAATTAGTACCTCCTTGGAGATCCAAGAGCCAGTATAGACAGGGGTCAGAGTAGGACCATCCAGAATGTAACTCCTCAGATCCATAAGAGACACATTCAGGGAGTAGACTCAGAGAGAATCAAAGCCCCAGTAAAGCAAGTCCTGCCTCTTAAGGGTGTCCACAGCACAAAAGTTCTCCCAGCATAGACACAGCTGATCCTCACAGCCAATTGGCCTGGATATCAAATCCTCCCAGTGATACCAACAACGATCAAGGCTTAACACAACAGAGTACACCAAGAGTGTCTGCCTCAGGTAACTGGGGAAGCTGAGCCACTGGGCCTCATAGGACAGCTAGAACACAAAGCCACTCTTATCAACTCAGGGAAGCAGCCAAAATGCAGAAACAAAGAAACAGGTCACAAATGAAAGAAATGGAGGAAAGCAAATGACTGGATAGAGTTCAACACCACGGTTTTAAGGTTTTTCAAGAATTTTCTAGAAAAGGCTGATAAATTTAGTGAGACCCTTGAGGATATGAAAAAGGACCAACTAGAAATTAAGCATACACTGACTGAAATAAAGAATAATATACAGAGATCCAACAGCACACTAGAGGATCGCAAAAATCAAGTCAAAGATTTGAAATGCAAAGAAGCAAAAAACACTCAACCAGAAAAGAAAAAAGAAAAAAAAAGAATCCAAAAATATGAAGATAGTGTAAGGAACCTCTGGGACAACTTCAAGCGTACCAACATCAGAATTATGGGAGTGCCAGAAGAGAGAGAACAAGATACTGAAAACCTATTTGAAGAAATAATGACTGAAAACTTCCCCCACGTATTGAAAGAAATAGACTTACAAGTCCAGGAAGCACACAGAATCCCAAACAAAACAAATCCATAGAGGACCACACCAAGACACATCATAATTAAAATACCAAGAGCAAAAGATAAAGAGAAGATATTAAAAGCAGCAAGAGAAAAACAGTTAGTTACCTACAAGGGAGCACCCATACGATTGTCAGCTGATTTCTCAACAGAAACTATGCAGGCCAGATGGGAGTGGCAAGAAATATTCAACGTGATGAATAGTAAGAATCTACAACCAAGATTACTCTACCCTGCAAAGCTATCATTCAGAATTGAAGGGCAAATAAAGAGCTTCACAGATAAGAAAAAGCTGAAGGAGTTCACCACCACCAAACCAGTGTTATATGAAATGCTGAAAGGTATTCTTTAAGAAGAGGAAGAAGAAGAAAAAGGTAAAGATAAAAATTATGAACAACAAATACATATCTATTAACAAGTGAATCTAAAAATCAAGTGAATTAAAAATCTGATGAACAGAAGAAACTGGTGAATACAATAGAATCAGGAGCATAGAAAGGAAATGGACTGACAATCCTAACGGGGGGAAAAAAGTGTGGGGGGTGCGGGAAGAAACTGGACAAAAATCATACACCTATGGATGAGGACAACTGGGGCTCTGTGGGAGGGTTAAGGAGAGGTGGGAACCAAGTGGAGGGGAGCTATCGGGGGAAAAAGGACAACAACCGTAATAATCTGAACAATAAAGATTTAATTAAAAAACCATTTCTCTACAGATATTAAATAATTTCCACTAAATCAGGACAGTAGGAAAACAAAGAGTAATCAGTTTTTTCACTTCATCAGGATTTATCAAACTATTTCAGTACAGGAAATTTCAGAGCTCAGTATATAGACAAATGCTAATTGTGTAAATTATTATGTGAATTTTCATGATTTTTATTAAGTTCCAATACCTGTTTCCACAATATTTTCTGTTTCTGTTGTCTCCAGACCATCCATGCTGTCCTCATCTTCCACTGTAATTTTTCCTCTACTTCGAGGCCTACAAAGAAATAAATACATATAGTTAAATATTAAATTTTAAGTCTGAGAATTAAACTCAATGTAAAGCACCAATTGTAGGTACTCAAAATAAAAAATTTCTAACATTTTACTATATGAAATAGTAATATAATACTTATAGTCATTTCCCCCTCAAATCCTAATGTGCCTTTTACCTACATGTGAGGACAGGCCCCGATTACTACGTTTATGCTATCATAACTCTCTTTCTCAATTACTCTGCATTTTAGGCTTTGTCCCTCATTTAGCTAATCTTCAGATGCTGCCCTCTCTGTACAGTCTTGGTCTCTGATCACCTAATGGTTCCTTTCAAAGTTCATATACCAGGTTATACCACTACATTTAATATTAAGTGATGCCCAGACAAGTATATTTTTAAGAAAACAGCCAAAACCAGTTTGGCTCAGTGGATAGAGCGTCGGTCTGCAGTCTGAAAGATCCCAGGTTCCATTCCAGTCAAGGGCAAGTACCTTGGTTGCGGGCACATCCACAGTAGGCCCTAAAAATATGAGTAACTATAAGGGGGTGTGCAGGAGGCAGCTGATTGATGTTTCTCTCTCATTGATGTTTCTAGCTCTCTAACCCTCTTCCTTTCTCTCTGTAAAAAGTCAATAAAATATATTTTTTTAAAAGAGAAAAAAAACAATGCACACCCTTCAACCACTCAAAGAGAAAAAATTCTAAGTAGTAAGCAAGATTTAATCATATCAACCTTACAAGTGTGACAAAATTTAACTTGTAAACACTTCAGTGAAGTAAACATAAGAGCTGTGGTATCCTGACCACGTAGCTCAGTGGTTGAGCATCCACTCATGCACCAAGAGGTTATTGGTTCAATTTCTGGTCAGGGTACATGCCCAAGTTGAGAGGTAGAGGAGGTATAGCAGGCAACTGGTCAATGTTGATGTTTCTCTCTCATGGATGTTGCTCTCTCTTTTAAAAATCAATAAAAACATTTTTTAAAAGTTTGTGGTAAAGTGGGATTCTTTGACTCAAGCAATTAAAAAAAAACTAATGTCTAAATTTTTTCATGTCTTGTGATAGAAATGAGTCAAAAAAATAAAACAAAATCAAAAACATGACATTACATACTTTAAAAACTTAGAAATAGGCAAAGCAATATTCAGATTTCAGCACATTAAATTATTACTTAAAATGAAAAAATACAAATAAACTCAGTATTTAGTGAGAAGCATTAAAAGAATAAAAAATAAGAAATAAAGCATTGATGTGGAAAAGTAAAGCAAAAGGTTGTTTTAAACAATAGAAAATTCATTTAAATCTTATTTAGTACACTCAACAATTAAAACAAAAAGGAGATATAATAATTTTTAAATAAGAAGTGTTTAGAGTTAAAGTAATCGAAGTCCAAATGGTTTTATAAATGAATTATTGCACACTGTCAAAAGGTCATCTCTACCCCAAAAATACAATTAAAAAGGAACATCTGAATCAAAACCCTAATAAATATAGCAAAAAATATATAGATTTAAAAACATAGTGTGGCTCAATTGGTTGAACATCAGCCCATACACCACATGGTCCATGGGGTTCCACTCCCCATCAAGGCACATACCCAGGTTGTGGGCTCGATCCCCAGTAGGAGGCATGTAGGAGAAAAATAATGTTTCTCTCCCTCTCCTTTCCTCTCTTACAAATTAACAAAAATGTACTTCAAAAACCTAAAAATATGAGTAAGTATAATCAAAATACAAGCATGATTTAATATTAGAAATTTGTCAATATAACACACTAGGTCAAACAGCCAAAACAGCATCATTTCAAATTTCATAAGGGGGAGAATCCAAGATGGCGGCATAGGTAAACACCTATACTGCTGCCTCGCACAACAATTTCAAAACTACAACTAAAAGACAGAACGGACATCATCCAGAACCACAGGAAAGCTGGCCGAGTGGAAGTTCTACAACTAGAGGGAAAGAGAGGGGCTCACGGAGACCCAGAGGAGCTGCAAAAAGCTGAGGTATGGAGACGCGCGCTGAGAGAGCGGGTGCCGGAGTACCTGGCTGGCTTTCTCTGGCGGGAGGGAAACGGAGACTCCCAACGGCACTGAACCCCTTCTCTTACGACACTAAACCCCAGATCCAGCCGAGACTCATACGGGGGAGCTTGGACTGTGAAAAGGGAGAAGTGCATGGAAATTTAGGGGAGTTGCAAAGGATCGGAGGTCTGGTCGCGCACGGCACCACGCGGAGGACGGATTGCTGATTGTGCCGCTGGCTTTCGCGAGTGGGCAGGAGACAGACCCTCCGAACTGTGCCACTTCTGAGTCCACTGGGCCCCTGTTTTGGGCGAAACCCTGGGGACCTAGACTCGTGTGGTCCTGGTTCGCAGGGGAGCCGGAAAGGCAGCGGTTGGAGGCGCTGCGGGTGTGCGCGCACAAGTACCGCTCCAGCCATTACCCAGTCACGTGAGACTCAGGGGCCGTGGAGGGCGGGGCCGACTGGAAGGCAAGGCGGTCCCTGAAGCCCTGAGACTCCACCCTCCCAAGCTCAGCAGAGGCTTCTGAGGCTGAATCCAGCACAGAAGTTCTCCCGGCATAGTGAAAATGCCGAGACAAGGGAAGGGATTACAAGCAAAAGAAATGGAGGAAAAAAAACGACTGGATATAGAGTTCAAAACCACGCTTATAAGGTTTTGCAAGAATATGCTAGAAAAGATGGATAAATTTAGTGAGACCCAAGAGAAGATAATAAATACACTGACTGAAATGAATACTATTACGCAGAGTACTAACAGCAGACTAGAGAAAGACAAGGATCAAGTCAAAAATTTGAAATATAAAGAAGCAGAAAACATTCAACTGGAAAAGCAAGAAGAGAAAAGAATCCAAAAATGTGAACATAATGTAAGGAGCCTCTGGGACAGCTTCAAGCGTACCAACATCAGAATTGTGGGGGTGCCAGAAGAAGAGAGAGAGCAAGATACTGAAAACCTGTTTAAAGAAATAATGACTGAAAACTTCCCACATCTGGTAAAAGAAATAGACTTACAAGTCGAGGAAGCACACAGAACCCCAAAGAAAAGAAACCCAAAGAGGACTACACCAAGACACATCATAATTAAAATGCCAAGAGCAAAAGACAAAGAGAGAATATTAAAAGCAGCAAGAGAAAAACAGTTTATTACCTACAAGGAAGCACCCATACGACTGTCAGCTGATTTCTCAACAGAAACGATGCAAGCCAGACGGGAGTGGCAAGAAATATTCAACGTGATGAACAACAAGAACCTACAACCAAGAATAATCTATCCAGCAAAGCTATCATTCAGAATTGAAGGGCAGATAAAGACCTTCACAGAGAAGAAAAAGCTAAAGGAGTTCATCAACTCCAAACCAGTATTATATGAAATGCTGAAAGGTACTCTTTTAGAAGAGGAAGAAGAAAAAGGTAAAAGACAAAAAATTATGAACAACAAATACACATCTGTCAACAAGTGAATCTAAAAATTAAGTGAATTAAAAATCTGATCAACAGAATAAACTGGTGAATATACTAGAATCAGGAGCACAGAAAGGGAGTAGACTGATAATTCTCAGGAGGACAAAAATCATAAAGCATCAAACAGACTGTGAAATTATAACAGAAAGATTAAAGTTAGGTGAGGTAAATAAGTGATCAATCAAAGGACTTGTATGCATGCTTATAAACATAACCAATGATCACAGACACTGGGGGGTCGGGGTACGCCTGGGAGGGAGGGGGGCAATGGGGAGATATGTATAAAAAATTAATAAAAATTAATTTAAAAAAAAATTTCATAAGGGAAGGGGAGAAAGAGGCAGAATTAAATATGAGATTTCAAAAACTTAATGTCCACATTAATCTTATAAATTAAAACTAATCTGAGTTACTAAAATAATATAGGAGACTTCTACTTAAAGCCACCTGGAAGTAAGATTCAAAATTACCCTCCAGCCATCAACAACTAGAAAACCAGACAAAATATAAGAAACAGCCATTATCAGACACTGGACAACAGGCAGGGACAAGACTGGAGTCTCTGAACAAAGGGAAATAAACAAGGTGAACTTTGCCATCACAAAAGCTGTCTGCATGGAGTTAATTTAAACTGCACCAGAGAGTGGCACTCAAGAGACGGACAGTTATGCTGAAAAGGGGGGACAAATCATTAGTCCAGGAGGCTAAAAGAGGTTACAAACTATGGGACAGAATTTCTGTGCTGTGGAGTAGAAAGAGCTCTCCAGAACCCTGCATGAGGTTAGCTGTGAGTTTTTATCTGCATACCAATCTGTATAATTGTGCTGTAAAACCCCAAAAAGCTGAACAAGAACACCTTCAAAAAAAAGGACGATTATAGAAGGGTTGCAATACAAGCAAGCCCCAGAGTTCAGAGTGCTAAGAAAGACCTCATTGACTATGCATTCAGTAGAGACCACAGTGGAACACATCTTCAGGAGTAGGGCTAACAAATGCTATTATAGACCTAAAAGAGCTGACAAGTAAGTCTTAATAGAACCCAAATGATCCATAACTAACTTCCCTAACAGGCAAGAAACAAGTTCAACACTTATGAAAGCATTTCAAAATCTAGCTTTTAGCAACCACAAAATCACAATATGTGGCATCCAATAACATTTCACAAAGAAGCAAAAATAAATAAATAAAATTAAAAAAAAAAAGTCAGCCATAATCAGAATAAAAATCAAAGAACAGAAACAGAAAACAAAAATAATAAAAGGGACAAGACTAGACATTTAATCAGTTATGTCAATATGCTTCTTATGTTCAAGAATGTAATGGAAAATGAATATGAAGAGAGAAATAGAGATATTAAATATAAACAAAATGGAACTCATAGATACATTAAATGATAACCTCAGTACTGGCCAATGAGCCTAAACGGTTAGAGCATCAGCTCTCACACCTAAGGGTCTCAGATTCAATTCCCAGTCAAGGGCACATACCTGAGGTTTCAGGTTTGTTACCTGCCCCATAGGGGTGGCATGAGGGACACAATCAATTGATGTCTCTCACATCAATGTTTGTTTCTCTCCCCTGTTCTCTCTCTGCCTTTCTCCCCCTCTCTCCCTCCTTTCCTACCTTCCAATCAACAACAAAAAGATAACATCTAATAAAAATTACACTTTGAAAGGTCAACATCTGATTAGAAACAGCAAAAAGAAATTAAAAAAAGATAATTGACTTTAAAGACATAGCTAAAAAAAATCTATCCAAAATTAAAGGACAAGTGAAAAAGGACAGCTACAAGTGGTTTTACTGATTAATTCTATTAAATATTTAAGAAATAATACTAATCCTATACTATATTCAGGATATAATGGAGAAAGGAATACTTCCTAACTCATTCGATGAGGCAGGCATTATAATAACAGCAAAATCAAAGACATAATCAAACATCCATCATAAACAAAAATCCTATTTCACGGAATTTAAAAAAGGGCATTCTACCACTCATTTTCCCCAGATATTAAAATTATCATACCAAGTCAACCTAAGAAAAATGCAATACAGCCTGTTTTTTTTTCACTAAAAACATATAAAAAATCTCAAGCAAGGGGGTCCAGTTCTATATATGATTTAGAAATATGCCACCCACTGAATGCAAATATAAAACATGAAAATAATATATGGAAAAACTATTTGAGTTTCCTTAATCAGTTTAACTACATGCACCAAAACAGAAACCATTCCCACACACCACAATATTTTGAATTTAATTAAAAAACTAAATTTACAATGAATATTATAAAAATGAATATATTACTCACAATTTGGATGTTCTTGAATATTTCCAGCTGAAAAGTCTCATGAAAAATGATTTTAAAGTTGGTCAGGGCTGCCACTTAGGGAAAACGTTTTTTTATAGGCACTTGTGGCATGTGGGGAAGGTCCACTGCTTGCATCTAAAGACGCTTATGGCATACAATGGGTTAAGAATATATAGCACACCCAGCCGGTGTGGCTCAGTGGTTGAGTGTCAACCTATGAACCATAAGATCACGGTTCAATTCCCAGCAGGGCACATGCCCAGGTTGCCCCTCAATCCCCAGTAGGGGGCATGCAGGAAGCAGCCAATCAATGATTCTCTCTCATCATTGATGTTTCTATCTCTCTCCCTCTCCTTTCCTCTCTAAAAATATACTTTAGCAAGAAAAATAATAATAGCAGATTGATCGGGAACAAACACCAAAATGCAAAGTATTGCCAAAAATGTCACTGACTTCACTTACTACTTTACCTCTCCAGTATCCGCTGTACTGAATCAACTCAATGCAGTTTGAATTCCAGAAAAGTGTGCAGGGAAGGTGTGAGCACCTGGGCTGAGATGCAACCTACTCATGGGTGGGCCTGACCCTAATCAGCACAACAAGACTTTCAGAAGTGAACTAATAAGATGTCTAACGAAGTTCCAGGGTGACTACTTGGTGCTGCACACCCAGTACAGGCAGACAGCATCTGCCACATGCCCATGAGACAAGTGACCATTTTCTCGCTGGCTTCTTGGGCATAACACTCTCCTCAACGTCTCCCATATTTCTCCTTCTGCTGGTTCCACTCCCTCTTTACTGACCTCTAAACAGTAGGGTGCCCAGGGCTCGGGCAAAGAGTCTCTTCTCCACACACAAAGGTTTGTTCCCTGGGCAATCTTACCCAGTCTCTTGACAATTATGCTGTTACTAGAGGCCCGGTGCATGAAAAATCATGTGCTGGAGAGGGGAGTCCCTCAGCCCAGCCTGCCCCCTCTCACAGTCTGGGAGCCCTCAGGAACGAAAGGCAACCCAGCAATCAGAGGAAGGTATCGCCCCATCACATCTCTGCTGCCACCATTGCCAGCAGCGCAAGCCTCAGCCGGCCCTGGGCAGCCCTGGGTGGCTGGGCAGCTGCCATATGAGGCTTGCCTGTGCCTTGGACTACCCTGGGCTGCTGTGGGCTGAAAGGACTGGGGGACTCTGGAGGCAGGTGCACGGAGCAGCCGGGCCTGCCTGGGGTTGGCCTGGCCTTGCCACACCTGCTGCCCTGGTGGGGTTGGAGGGGACTGGGCATTGCTATCTTGTGGCTGTGAGCACTTCCATCTTTGAGGGTGTGACAGTCAATTAGCATATTCCCTCCTTGTTGGCTGTAGGCACCACCATCTTTGCAATGTCATAAGGGTCAATTAGCATATTCCCTCTTTATTACATAGGATTGGCCCAAATTCCTCCACTCCCTACCTGTCCACTGTTAACTCATATTTAACTATCTACCTAACAGCTCCACTTGAATTCAAAAAAGCATTTCAAAATTAACATGTCAAAAAACAAATCTGATTCCACATTTGCTCTTTTTCCAGTGTTTCCTATCTCTGTAAGGAGTGACACCAATCACCCAAGTAGCTCGGCTTCATAATTTTAGATTCCTCTCTCTCATGTCACATTATCATATCAGCAGTTCCTGTCAACTCTACCTTCAAGATATGTTCCAGTTACACTGTCAACAGCCTAATATCACCATGGGTTTTTTTTGTTACTATTACAATTGGGAATTATATAACTCACCTTTACTTTTACTATTTAGTATGTAAGAGACACTCTTATTACCATCTCTATTTACATATGAAAAAAGTGAAGCTCAGAGAAGATGATGGCTATGCCCAAATTTAATGGCTCTAGCTCCATAGCAACATTTTTAACCACTGACTATACTGCAATTAGTGGCCCCTGTTTCCACTCTCACTGGCCTACAGGCTCTCTGAACAATTATTAATGATAATTTAAAACCTTAAATTAAATCAAGTCACTCTTCCTTCCTCTCAGTGGCTAATCATCACACCTAGAAAAAACCCTCCAAGGCCTACTTGATGTGTCTATCCTGGTTCCCTCTGAGTTCATATATGAGCACACTTCTTCCACACCATGGCCCCGCGGTACTGCCCTTTCATGAACACACCTAAAATGTTCCACTTTAAAATCTTTGTGTATTTATCTATTGTCTTATCATTCTGTCTCTTTAACTGGAATGAAATCTCCATGAGTGTTAGAACTCTGTTTTATTCACTACCACACTTTCAATGCCGAACAGTACCAGCCATATCACAGGCACTCAAAACAGGCTTTGCTGAATGAACACAATGGTTCTACAACTCGGGAGGAAAATATACATTTAATAACAAGAATTGAGATAGCCATCTAATCATTCTAAAGATGCAAATTATAGCCCGGGTGTGTGGCTCAGAGGTTGAGCGTTGACCCAGGAACTAAGAGGTCACCAGTTGATTTCTAATTAGGGCAGATGTCTGGGTTGCAGATTTGATCCCCAGTAGGGGTTGTGCAGGAGGCAGCCGATCATGATGTTTCCCTCTCAGTGTTTCATTCTCTCTATCCCTCTTTCTTCCTCTGTCCATGAAATTAATAAAAATATATTTTAAAAAATAAAATAAAATAAAGATACAAATATACTTCTGCTTTCCACTGACTGAGCAAAAAAATAAAATTTCATATGGGGTCAAGCTTTGTTTATTTATTTATTTATTTAATTCTCACCCAAGGATATGTTTATTGATTTAGAGAGAGAAGGGGGGGTGGCGCGCGTGCGGAGAATATCAATGTAAGAGAGAAAGATGAATCAGTTGCCTCCCGTAAGCATCCTAACCGGGATCAAACCTGCAACCTTTTTTGTATACAGGACAATGTTCCATATGAGGCACCCGGCCAAGGACTGGGGTCAAACTTTAAAAGTAAGCCATGTAATATAATACTAAAAGTTTGTCATTAAGGTAAATAAAGAAAAAATTAGAACTTTTAACACCACAAGGGAACAGACAAAATTGTCATCATTGGCAAACATCACCACCAACATCCATTAGAAAACACAGGTTAATTAACTGAAAAGTAAAGAGTTCTCAAAGATTGTCAGATCAACACAGTAACAAAAACATCAAATTTCCTGCACTTCATGCTGAACAAACAGCAGCGATAATCAATTCAAATGCAATGAAACAATCAAGTTACTAGGAATCACTTCAATGAAAAATATAATAAAGCTTATTCATGAACATAAAGAAAAAAAAAGTAAACAGGAACAAAGGATTCAAATAAGTCATGTGTAGACAAAATGATTCAACCTAGAAATATGACAAAGTGTTCAACTTCATAAAGTAATCAGGAATTCAAACAGTGAGATTGGAAGTGAAAAATACTAATACAGTGGTACCTTGAGATACAAGTGCCCTAACATACGAGATTTTTGAGATACAAGCCATCGAGCAAGCGATTTTTGCTTTGAAATACGAGCAACATTTGAGATAGGAGTAATCACGCGGATCAGCCGGCTGCAGACCACCCACCAGTTTACCTCGACTCGAGCGTCTCATAGTTTCCCATGCCTCAAGGTTACGGAACGAATTAAACTCGTATCTAGAGGTACCACAGTACAACCCAGGGATGGTGAGAACACAGAAGAAACGAAGACTCACACATAACAGCTGCAGGAGTGTGAATAATGTAGCATATACTGGAAGGCAATTTAGCAATACATACCAAATATAAAATATTCACACCATTTGCTCTTTAGGGTTCATGTCTAGAACTCTACCCAACTTCACATGCATAAATATCTAATAACATATATATATAAGGACATTCACTATAGAACAAAAAACATAAAAGCTGGTTGAGGGGATACTGAAATAAAGTATGTGCTAGCCATTCAATGATTTCCAGTCATTATTAGTACAAAAAGGAAGACCTATTTGTACTAATAAAGAAAGACCTCTAAGACTAAGAAATAGTTTAATGAGAAAAAGTTCACTACGAAATGTACATGATTCCATGAAAGAGGTTTTTTTTTTTAATATATTTTATTGATTTTTTACAGAGAGGAAGGTAGAGGGGCAGAGAGTTAGAAACATCGATGAGAGAGAGACATCAATCAGCCGCCTCCTGCACGCCCCCTACTGGGGATGTGCCCACAACCAGGATACATGCCCTTGACCGAAATCAAACCTGGGACCTTTCAGTCCGCAGGCCAATGCTCTATCCACTGAGCCAAACCGGTTTTGGCTCCATGTATAAATAAGCATTTGTGTTTTATAACCATGTGTGTTTACACACAAGAAACACACAGCAAAATAGTTAGAATGACAGCCACTAAACTGGTAACAGTAGTCTCCTCTGGAGGCATGAAGGAAAAACCAAGGGCCAAGGAAGGGCTTTCGACTCCTGGTAAGTTCTTTATAAAGAGCATATATCCTAGCTAAAAAAGATGGAATATATAAATTGACTGTCACTCAGTGACAAAGATGACAGCACCCACAGCCAATAAGGAGGGAATATGCAAATTAATGTGACAAAGATGGCGGGGATCAGACCTCTGAGCAGTGCACAAGCAGGTGCGGAGCAGCAAGGGTGCGGCGGGACTCCTGCTATGGGGGCCAGATAGCAGGAGGCGGGGGTGGTGGAGGCAGCTACAGGAGGGTGGCAGGGCCAGAGCAAAGGTGGAAGGTAGCAACCAGAGGGAAGGCCCAGGTCCTGGGTGCTGGAGGGAAGCCAGTGCCAGCAGTCAGGTGAAGGAAGGCCTATTCTTGCACGAATGTTCATGCATAAGGCTTCTAGGTCATCTGTAATTTAGTAAATGGGAGAAGGTTTAAAAGATGTTTTTCCTTGGGAACTACTGGGAGAGTGCTTTATCTTTTAAGCTCTAGTACAGTGGTTGGCAAACTCATTAGTCAACAGAGCCAAATATCAACAGTACAACAACTGAAATTTCTTTTGAGAGCCAAATTTTTTAAACTTAAACTTCTTCTAACACCACTTCTTCAAAATAGACTTGCCCAGACTGTGGTACTTTGTGGAAGAGCCACACTCAAAGGGCCAAAGAGCCACGTGTGGCTCTCGAGCCAGTTTGCCGACCACTGCTCTAGTATAAAATTAGATTATTTCTAATCCCTCTCTATATAGCAAACCTTCCAAAATAATGTATCTCATGACAGTCTTTAAGAGTCATATGCAAAAATGAAGGAATAGCCCTAACCAGTTTGGCTCAGTGGATAGACCTTCAGCCTGTGGACTAAAAGGTCCTAGGTTCAATTCCAGTCAAGAACATGTACCTTTGTTACAGGCATATGCCCAGGAGGAGGTGTGCACGAGGCAGCTGATAGATATTTCTCTCTCATCAATGTTTCTAACTCACTCTCTCCTTCCTCTCTGTAAAAAATCAATAAAATATACTTAAAAAATAAATAAAGGGCCCTGACCAGTTTGGCTCAGTGGATAGAGCATCAGTCTGCGAACTCAAGGGTCCCAAGGGAGTGTGCAGGAGGCAGCTGATTGATGTTTCTCTTTCATCAATATTTCTAACTCTCTCTCCCTTCCCCTTCCTCTCTGCAAAAAATCAATAAAATATATTTTTAAAAATGTGTACCTTTAAAAAATTAAAAAGTATAGGAATAGTTTATGATGTTTGAGGTTTGTTTATAATAATAGTTAGAAATGCCTCTGTGATTAAAGCCTATGGCCTGATTTTTCAACCTGTGATACTTCTAACCATTGGGAGACCACATAATACCAAACCACTAGGAAACTGAAAAATTGTGCCAATCATTCAGATTATTAACAAAAAAAACCCTGTGACTATTTTGTTCAATAATTTGATATCTAGCTTGTGTATGAATATATGTATATACAATACATATCTACACAATAAACACTGAGTCTTACATTACTGTGCTATGGTCAGAATATAACTTGCCCCTTAAGCCACCTAAAATATGTCACCTACTGAATATTAAATAATTTTTCTTAAAAATATTACTAATACAGATATTACCAGAGAGAATCCAAGATGGTGGCATAAACACCTACACTGCTGCCTTGCACAACAATTTCAAAACTACAACTACAAGACAGAACGGACATCATCCAGAACCACAGAAAAGCTGGCTGAGTGAAAGTTCTACAGCTAGAGGGAAGGAGAGGGGCTCACGGAGACCCCGAGGAGCTGCAAAAAGCTGAGGTACAGAGACGCAGGCATGGAGAGAGAGGGTGCCGGAATACCTGGCTGGTTTTCTCTGGCAGGAGGGAAACTGAGACTCTCAAAGGCATTGAACCCCTCATCTTACGACACTAAACCCCAGAACCAGCCAAAACTCATACGGGGGGAGTTGGGACTGTGAAAAGGGAGAGGTGCACGGAAATTTAGGGGAGTCGCAAAAGATCAGAGGTCTGGTGGCGCACAAGGCACTGCGCAGAAGAAAGATTGCTGATTGTGCCGCTGGCTTTCGCAAGTGGGCTGGAGACAGACCCTCCCAACTGTGCCACCTCTGACTCCACAAAGCCCCTGTTTTGGGTGAAACCCTGGGGACCTAGACTCGTGTGGTCCTGGAGCGCAGGGGAGCCGGAAAGGCAGTGGTCTAGAGGCACTGTGGGCGCCTGCGCACAAGGACCACTCCATCAATTACCCAGTCACGTGAGACTCAGGGGCCGTGGAGGGCGGGGCCGACTGGAAGGCAAGGCGGTCCCTTAAGCCCTGAGACTCCACCCATTCCAAGCTCAACAGAGGCTTCTTCGGTTTTGCAAGTCTGGTATCATAAGGCTGAATCCAACACAGAAGTTCTCCCAGCATAGTGAAAATGCCGAGACAAGGGAAGGGATCACAAACAAAAGAAATGGAGGAAAAAAAACTACTGGATATAGAGTTCAAAACCACGCTTATAAGGTTTTTCAAGAATATGCTAGAAAAGTTGGATAAAGTTAGCGAGAGCCAAGACGAGATTAAAAAGGACCAACTAGAGATGCAAAAGATCCAACTAGAGATGGAAAAGGTCCAACTAGAGATGAAAAAGGACCAACTAGAAATTAAACATACACTGACTGAAATAAAAAATATTATACAGAGACCTAACAGCAGACTAGAGGAAGGCAAGAATCAAGTCAAAAATTTGAAATATAAAGAAGCAGAAAACATTCAACTGGAAAAGCAAGAAGAGAAAAGAATCCAAAAATGTGAAGATAATGTAAGGAGCCTCTGGGACAGCTTCAAGCGTACCGACATCAGAATTGTGGGGGTGCCAGAAGAAGAGAGAGAGCAACATACTAAAATCCTATTTAAAGAAATAATGACTGAAAACTTCCCCCACCTGGTGAAAGAAATAGACTTATAAGTCCAGGAAGCACACAGAACCCCATATAAAAGGAATCCAAAGAGGACTACACCAAGACATATCATAATTAAAATACCAAGAGCAAAAGACAGAGAGAGAATATTAAAAGCAGCAAGAGAAAAACAGTTCATTACCTACAAGGGAGCAACCATACAACTGTCAGCTGATTTCTCAACAGAAACGATGCAGGCCAGATGGGAGTGGCAAGAAATATTCAATGTGATGAGTAGCAAGAACCTACAACCAAGAATAATCTATCCAGCAAAGCTATCATTCAGAACTGAAGGGCAGATAAAGAGCTTCACAGAGAAGAAAAAGCTAAAGGAGTTCATCAACTCCAAACCAGTATTACATGAAATGCTGAAAGGTACTCTTTTAGAAGAGGATGAAGAAAAAGGTAAAAGCCAAAAAATTATGAACAACAAATACATATCTATCAACAAGTGAATCTAAAAATTAAGTGAATTAAAAATTTCATCAACAGAATAAACTGGTGAATATAATAGAATCAGGAGCACAGAAAGGGAGTGGACTGATAATTCTCAGGGGGAAAGGGGTGAGGGATGTACAGGGAGAGACTGGACAAAAATCATACACCTATGGATGAGGTCAATGGGAGGGAGGTAAGGGCAGAGGGAGGGGTGGGAGCTGGGTGGAGGGGTGCTATGGAGGGGAAAAAAGGGAAACAAATGTAATAATCTGAATAATAAAGATTTAATTTAAAAAAATATTACTAATACAGTAGTGTTTTTTAAAGAGAAAAAACAATCATATTATCTATAGAAAAACAAAGAACAATAAATAATATGACCAGCATTTTCAAAAAATGAAATGGACTTTAAACACAAACTATTCAACCTCACTAAATTTTAGAAATTAAAATTAAAGCAAGAAGATATTATTTTACAAATCAAATGAGCAAAGGGTGATAATGCCTTCATCTGGGCATGTTACAGGGAAACAGATGCTAGAGTTATGAGTGTAAATTGGACAACCAAACAGACAATATCCTAAATACAGAGCATATAGAATGCAGCTCTTATTTGGTCTCTTGTGTCAGAAAGGTTTTGGAGGAAAATCATCCGGTATTATAAAGACTAAAATGTTATGCAAGTAATTGTCAGGGTAAATTTAAGAACATTATAGGCAAAACAAAGAAAGACATCAAGAGTTTTGCAACTACATAGCTAATAATCATCACAGCAACTCAAAATAGGTATAATAATTAAATGACATCGTCCTTCCTACATTGTAAGTACAGTCGGATACATTTACAGCTAATAATTACATACAGAGTGTCAACAAGTATAACTGTTTAGCTAAATTTAGGTTTTACAAAGACTTGAACATTTGGAGTGAGCAGAGATTACATATCATAATTACCATAAGAATAACTTCCTAATAAATACCTAACGATATTGTTTTTATTGTTTTATTTTTACCACTCTGCAACTGAAGAAGTTACAGAATTTTCAATAGACACTTGTGACGACTGAGCATTTGTTCAAAAAACAAATACGAAACACAAGGAAGAGATCCATGCAGAGATAAATTTTTCAAAAGGGCCTTGAATTAAAAAATGACTAAACTCACATCTCCTTTGTTTACCTGAAACTTCCTTTAAAGTAAGACTTCTTACAGGGAAGGCACATGGGAACTATACTTTCTGCGCACTTCTATAAAACTAAAACTGTCCTAAAATTTTTTTTTAATGTATTAAATCATTTTTTAAGAACTTCCTTATTTGCAATCTGGGCTCCTGTGTCAGGTGCTCTCCTCAGACCCCAGGAACTTGGCTCTGGCCACCCTACCCCTCCGTGACTCCCTGCAGCTCCCACCCCACTCAGCTCTCCCTAGCCGCCCACCTGTCACAAGGTTTCCAGGGCTCCCTGCTGCAGGCAGCGTGGTCCTGGGGCTGGGGGTGAGGGTGTGGAGAGCAGCTCCAGTCAAGTTTAGTAAACCCCAGGTTGGCGTCAGGATTCGGCTGTGGAGGAGTCTACCTGGGCAGGACAAAATTGCGCTAGAGACAGAATCCCACCCCACAGCCCCGCCCACCCTGTGAATGATCATGATGTGATGGCATCACAGATAATTTGAATATTCCTCTATTGTATTTATTTATGAGAGAGAGAGAGAGAGAGAGAGAGAGAGAGAGAGAGAGAGAGAGAGAGAGAGAGGGAGAGATGGGAGATGGCTTAACCGCGAAACGATGTATGCTGAGTCTGACATAACCCAAGGACTGTCTGTATATATAATCTATATATATAAATGCCTAAACAACCGTTAAGACTAATCGACCGAACAACTGGTCGACAGGTCACTATGACGCACACTGACCACCAGAGGGCATATGCTCAACACAGGAGCTGCCCCATGATGGTCAGTGCGCTCCTACAGCCAACCTCCCACAGTCCCTCCCTGCAATGGGCCCTGATTGCCAGCCAGGTCAAGGGATCCCACCTGTGCATGAATTCATGCACCGGGCTTCTAGTTATATATAAAATTACAGGCAGAAGAAATGCAAAATTTCACAATTTTTAAGTTAAAAAGAAATTTTCCTCCACTCCAAATATCCCATCTTCCTACAAGCCTTAATTCCAGACTCCTAAAAGGTCCTTGACTCTATGTCTCCTCCTCTTCTCCCAGGACTTAGTGCTATGGGTTCTACCTTGGCATCTCCTTTAGAGATGCCTTTCATTGTTATTTAAATTGTGATTTCTTAATTAACTATTAAAGGGGCTTTTTGTTTTTCTTTTCTTCTTACTTCTTGCTCCATATCTAGACTGGTAAGTTCCCTAAGGAAAAAATGCCTCTTTTGTGCTTCTGACTCTGCCCAGTACCTGCCAAACTCTTCTTGTACAAAGTGGATATTAAGGTGTTTAATTTTTGTACCCATTTCTAGATTTACATCTGCATTTACCGGATATCACTTCCCGTCTCATGTTCCTTAACCAGTTAATATGAAACAACAATGATGAACCAGGAAACACAATTAACTAACTCGAGTTCCGTATTTCCTTCACTCTGAAACAAAAACTTCCTTTAGCATACTAAGTCTTGGGTTTGGGTGGGAATGCATTTTAATCTTCTATGTTCTATTTTCACCTTCAAAAAACTGTCTCTTAAATTCTTTTCACACGTATTGTGTTTCCCTCGTTGCTCACCTACTCTTCACCCCTTTATCCAAGGCCTTCGTAACAAAAAACAAACATCTTCCGAGGCCACTCGAGTAACTTCTAAACTCCATCTTCCTATTCTTTCAGTTGAACCAGTTTCCCCCAAACTTTTCACAGAAGTCATGTAAAAATAAAAACCTAGCCCATTCAGTGTGGTTCAGCGGTTGAGCATCAAACCCAGAGGTCACAGGTTCCATTCTAGGTATGCCCAGGATTTCTGGCTCAATCCCAGTAGAGGACATGCAAGAGGCAATCAATCTATGTTTTTTGGTCGTGTTTCTATCTCTCTATCCCTCTCCCTTCCTCTCTGAAATAAAAAATAAAAAAAAATTTTTAAACTAGTCACATGCTGAGTATTGATAATTTAAATCTAAACTTGTTTCAAAAATAATCCAAAATGAAGGGAAAGGAGGGGAGAGGACAAAAAGGGAAGGGAGGGGCACATAAGAAACATAACTAATTACAAGGCTGTTAAAACCAGGTGATGGGAACATGAAGGGAATTTATATAAAAATATCTCTACTTTTATTTGTATATATGAAAAAAGTTCCTAGAAATATTTACTTGATCGAACTGTATGACTAAAAGTACACCTAAAGCAGTATCACAGACTCTTAATATTGGCAGAATTTATTCAATTTGATACCCAGTGAATGAAACCCTCCCGAAGGTCCCAGACAAGATACCCAACCTCTACTTCAATCAATGCAAAGCATATAACGACAAGGCCTAGATGGAGATACAAGTATGAGTAAGAGAAACTCAGCAAACTTGAAAACTGGTCCTAGCCAGCTTGAGGGCTTGAGGGAGACAACCAATTGATGTATTTCTCTCACATAGTTGTTTCTCTCCCTCTCTCTTCCTCCTACACTCCCTCTCCTCTTCCCTTTCCACTCTCTTTAACAAAATCAATGGGGGGCCAAGACCGGTTTGGCTCAGTAGATAGAGCATCAGCCTGGGGACTGAAAGGTCCCAGGTTCGATTCCAGTCGGGGGCATGTACCTTGCTTGCGGGCACATCTCCAGTGTGGGGCATGTAGGAGGCGGCTGATCGATGTCTCTCTCTCTCATCGATGTTTCTGACTTTCTATCCCTCTCCCTTCCTCTCTGTAAAAAATCAATAAAAAATATATTTTAAAAAATCAATGGGGGAAAAAATATCCTTGGTTGAAGATTAAAAAAAAACAACAAATTGTGTGTATCTGAAATAAACAGTAGTGGGTCTCAAGTAGAGTGAATACAAACCGATAGATTAGCTGAGAGAGGAGAGTGTGCTTATGATCAGGGAAGACTTCACAAAGAAGGATGGGTATGGGTCAGATTTCAGATTGAAAAGTGAAGAGAGGGAAGAGAGAGAAGTAATTCAAGTAGGAAGAATGCCTTGAGCAGGTAGAGGTGAGGGTAAAAGTCTGCCACATCCAGAAAAAAACAAATAAAATGGATCCAGGACATGGGAAGGACTTGAATGCCACACTATGGTGTTCAGATAAGTCCTAACCATTTTATAGCAAAAAAAGATCAGAATCAATTACACACTGGAAGAAATAACCCTGTCAATTTAATAATCCAGATTAGAATATAAGGCCTGAAAGAAGTGTTCAATGGACAGCTTCTTCTGTGAGAAAGAAGTCTAACAGTCAGCTCAAGTCTTGTTCGGTTTTTATTTCAAGCCAAAATATTATTGTTCATTTATTCAACAAATATTAGAGTGCTGGCTGTGTGCTGGGAACCATTCTGGGGATCCAATCATTCTTTTGTAGTAGTCCAGTTCTATAACAAGAGCAGTGGTTCTCAACTTGAGAAGGGGGACACTTTTTTAAATACAACACACACACACACACACACACACACACACATACACAAATTGGCAATGTCTGAAGACATCTGGTTGGTGGAGCCTGGGAATGCTGCCAAACATCCCTCAAGGCGCCCCACACAAGGAAGCAGCCAGCCCTAAACTTCAACAGTGCCGAGATGAGCAGCCCAGCTCCAGAGCAGCATTATTGGCAATGAATGTGCTGTTTCCACATTTACTGATTTTCTTTTATATTCAGACAGCTAAAATTATGATTGATTCAACTGTAAACTTATGGAGGGCAAGGAGGTACTTACATTCCCAAACCAATCTTTAATGCTCTTTTACAGATTTTTCTTTAAATCACAATTCCCAGTACTGGCAGGAAAATAGTTAAATAGGCATCCTATCTAATACAGAAGGAATATGCTAATTGACATCATGTCCTCACAAAGATGGCAGTGCCCACAGCCAATAAGGAGGAATATTCTAATTGATTGCCATGCCCTCAAAGATGGTAGCACCCACAGCCACAAGATGGCGGCAGCCAGTCCCTTCAGCCCAGCCAGGTGACAGGCACGTGGCATGGCCAGACTCACTACCAGGTGGGTCCGGTCACTCTGCTTGCCTGCTTCCAGAGTCCCCCGGTCCCCTCAACCCCCAGCCACCCAGGGCCAGCCTAAGATACAAGCAAGCCTCAGCTGTCAGCTGCCCAGCTGCTCAGGGCCAGCCCAAGGGATGAGCAAACAACTGAACAACTAGTTTGGCGGAGGCACCGTGAGGGGTGACCAGGCTGGCAGGGGGGAAGTTGGGGGCAACCAGGCAGGCTAGAGGGGTGCAGTTGTGGGCAATTAGGTTGGCAGGGGTGGGGCAGTGAGGGGTGACTAGGCCTGGGGGGGACAGCAGGACGACCAGGCAAGCAGACAAGTGAGCAATTAGGAGCCAGCAGTCCAGGATTGTGAGAGGGATCCCAGATTGGAGAGGGTGCAGGCTGGGCTGAGGGGACCCTCCCCACCCATGCATGAATTTCGTGCACTGGGCCTCTAGTATTCATATATTATTGGTCAGAGCATAAATTGGAACAATTATGCCATAGTGATATTTGTGAATATTAAAAATCTTTAAAATCTACGTATCTTTTGGTCCAGGAATTTCACTTAGGAATTTATCATGAGTAAATAATCAAGTGCATAAAGGTTTAGCATCAGGATGTTCACTCCCACAGTTTCTAACTCTCAAAGACAAGGGGAAATAAATTCTCCTTGTCCAACAAGACTATTCAGATGAGTCATTTCTCAAAGCAAGGTGATGCTCTGCAGCTACTAAACTCCTGCAGCACCATGGTTATTGACATGGAAATCTTTATATGACTGTCCTCCTTAAGAGTACAAATATAAACAATACTAAAGGCCCAATGCACGGCATTCCTGCACTGGGTCAGGGGTTGGTGGGGAGGTCAGGGGGTGAGTCATCCCCTTCGCCCAGCCTGCACCCTCTCGCAGTCCAGGAATCCTCAGGGGATGTCCACCTGCAGTCAGACATCCCTCTCGCCACCGTTGTGCTTGCCAGTTGTGAGCATGGCTTCTAGCTGAGTGGTGCTCCCCCTGTGGGAGCATACTGACCACCAGGGTGCAGCTCTTGTGTTAAGTGTTTGTCCCTTGGTGGTCAGTGCACACCAGAGCAACCAGTTGTTCTGCCATTAAGTCAATTTGCATTATTAGGGTTTTATTATATAGGATGATTCCTAGAACTTATTTACATAGCTTTATACTATGTATTTTCTATTTTTTAATTGTTTCCTACATATGTATAATATACATACACCATGTGCATATGTAAAAAATATATACCACTAAGTATTTGCAAACCTCAAGATGCTAGGACAGCCCTAACCAGTTTGGCTCAATGGATAGCGCCTGGGCCTGCGGACTGAAGGGTCCCAGGTTCAATTCTGGTCAAGGGCATGTACCTTGATTGCAGGCACATCCCCAGTAGAGGGTGTGCAGGAGGCAGCTGTTCGATGTTTCTCTCTCATCGATGTTTCTAACTCTCTATTCCTCTCCCTTCTTCTCTGTAAAAAAAAAAAAAATCAATAAAATACATATAAAAAAAGATGCTAGGACAAAATATTTTTATTTTCTTTTGTTGGTGAATATTAATAATTTAGCTATATTAATTTTTATATAACATTTTAAGGCCTATTTATAATTAAATGGCAGTCTTATAAAACCCAAGAAACCTTGCATAGTCCTGTGGAGAAAACATTTTCAGTAGAAATGCTACAACACTCCCCCATTATCTATCTATCTCTGTCTCTCCCTCTCTCTCTCCCTCTCTCCCTCCCTCTCCCTCTCTCTCTCTCTCTCTCTCTCTCTCTCTCTTTCTCTCTCTCTCTCTCGCACACACACACACACACACACACACACACAGTTTAATGATCAAACCAAATCATCACCTAGATTAGGGATGTCATTTTGACTCAGGCTGGGCAGCGACTGGACCAAAGATCCTAGCAAAGACTGTGCTGATATAAGGCTAAGGGTGAGACAGGAGGCCCGGAAAGCTTGAGAAAGGAGGGACTGCATGGCAGGTGGCACAGGACTGGTCTGTGTTGGGTGATGAGAAAGGCAATATGGTGGGAGTGCTGTGGGGCTGAGCTCCAGAGGCAGGATGCTTAGGTTCCATTCCATCTCACCTTAACCCCACTAGAAACATCACCTTGGGCAACTTTTCCTGCACATTTGCTCCTCTGTATGATGGGGATGAGCACATACTGAGAGCAGGGCCAGGCACTGTGATTAAGGTTAACATCCTCACTGCTCCTGAAAAATCTCCATAGAAGTGTCTATGTCACTGGATAAAATCTTTCAGTGTCTCTTTGTGGTCTTCAGAGTTAAGCCTCTTAATCTATAGGTTACCCTTCTCCTTTTTACTCACAATTTTGTTGTTGAAGAAGCAGTTTCCCACTGCTCCTCGCTGCAGTGCCTTCTTCCTTAGGAGGCACATAGAGTCTGGGTGTAGCTTTTTGTGCTGCCAACTGCTGTTGGTCAGTGCCTAGATCTGTTGATCATTTTGGTTGTAAAATGATGATGTTCTAGTTCTGCTCTTCCTTCATTTTCTTATCTAGAACAGCGGTTACCAACCAGTGGTCCACAGGTCACTGATGGTCCGTGAGGTCTGAAAGGTTGGCAACCGCTGATCTAGAAGACTCCCCCCACCCTATATTTGGTTGCCTGCTATGTAGCAGGTTTTTTTTTAAAGATAGCCTTGTCAGGTGCCTAGGGTTTGTACAGAACAAAAGCCAGGACTCTAGAAGGAAGCTTGAGGCAGTGTGTGTGAGTGTGTGTGAGTGAGTGTGTGTGTGTGTGTGTATATATTGATTTCAGAGAGGAAGGGAGAGAAAGAGAGAGGAGAGAGAGAGAGAGAGAGAGAGAGAGAGAGAGAGAGAGAGAGAGAGAGAAACATCAGTGATGAGAGAGAATCATTGATCAGCTGCCTCCTGCACGTCCACACTGGGAATTGAGCCTGCAACCCTGGCAGGCTTAATCACAAGGTGTGGGCTTTATTCCAATCCAGATTCAAGCAAACTGGTTTAAAAAAAAAAGATAGTACCTACTTAATCTGAATACTGAATAGTTGATACTATGCATTTAACTTTAAATAATTTTTAGATAACGATGGTAGTATTAGGGTTTTCTTTTTAGAGATGCATTCTCAAATATTTACAAATAAAATTATATTATGCCTGAAATCTGTTTCAAAATAACACGAGAGAAGTGGGTAACAGTATCAATGAAACAAGATTGGCCATATGTTGATCATAGTTAAGCTGGTGATGGATACTCAAGAGTTTCATTAGCCTATTCTCTACCCATTTGTATATGGGCAAATTTTCTGTGACAGTTACAAAAACAGGTGAGAAGGGAAAAGGAGTGGTCATAGTGACTATAAGACTATTAAATATTAAAGCAGATGGGGGGGAAGGAAAAAAGATCACAAATGTAGGTGGCAGCAACCAGAAAAAAACTATTTTAGTGCAAAAAAGACCTCTGCTGGTGAAAAGCCACCAAGAGAAGGGAGATGGAGGACACAACAGAGTGCAGGATTTTGAATTTACAGTGGACACATTTAATACAGAATTTTGTTCTATATGCCTAAAAAAAAAATCACATTAATCTCTCAAAACGATAAGTACAGAACATATCTTTGGTTATCTTAAATCAAAAAGATACAAATAGGCCCCCAAAAGTTTAAGTGGGCTTTACAATAGACAAGAGGCACATAAGATTATTTTTTAAATACCATGTATATTAAAGAGAGCATGCTTCCTTACCATTGCAAATAACAACAGAGGGCAAGTTTTAATCTTTAATTCAACTTTTCCTGTTTGATTGTGCCATCTCTATTTATTGACAATTATATTGCATTATTTTATTGCATTGTCATTTTTAAAAATAGGATTCAGTAAGTGGGAAAAATCACTATTTCAATCATTGCTGTACTGCACCTACATTATTAACCAAGATGTACCTATGAAAAGAAGTACAAGATATTCTATTGTTAAGCAAAAGAAAGTTAAAGAACGTGTTTACAACATAATTCCATTTGTTTTCAAAAAAGAGATTTACCTAATCTGTATGTTTTACTATGCATATTTATCTATCTACAAATGAAAAATGTCTGGAAAAAAACACAAGACAGTTTTTAGTGATTACCTGGGATGAATAGAGACCTCAGCTTGTGATTTATATCTTTACTTAGTCTGAATTTATGATGCGCATGTGTACTTACAGAATAAAACATACTTTCACCCAGCCATTGTGGCTCAGTGGCTGAACGTCAAACTATGAACCAAGAGGTCACAGTTCAATTTCCAGTCAGGGCACGTGCCGGGGTTTTGAACTTGATCCCCAGTGGGAGCTTGTAGGAGGCAGCTGATCCATGATTCTCTCTCATTATTAATGTTTCTATCTCTCCCCCTCTCCTTCTCTCCCTTCCTCTCTGAAATCAATAAAAATGTTTAAACTATTTTTTTAAAAAAAACATTTTAAAATAAAGACCTATGATTTATAGTAATATAAAATGATCAAATTCCCCAAATCCCACATTACCGTAATATACAGTGAAGCATCTTGGTTGGAATAAAAAATTGTATCAGTTTTACTCATATGTACTCATATATGTGTGTTTCTATATCTGTGAGTAAATCAATTTCAAAACACAAAAAATAAGTATATTCTAAATAGATTTTGATAACAGTTAATCAAGCAAGTTCCTTTTTGTGAAACTGGGTTCTAACCTGAGGAGTACTTGGGGTTGTTAAAACAAAAAAAACAGTATGTTAGAATTTTAAAACAGTTCTCATTTGGCTTTCCAATTTTACAATGTTTGGGGGCTATTTTAGTCTTTAGGCCTTCTTCAAATGTTTCAGACCCTTCGAGAGAAAAGAGCAATTCAAAATCAAATATCCATTTGTCAAGGACCTTACTTGTCATAAGCACTATTTTAAAATTACCTCATTCATCAAAACAGTGTTTGTCAAGAGCCCAGAGGTAGTTATTAAACAGTTTTTATGTTTTTAATATATTTTTATTGATTTCAAAGAAGGGATAGGGAGAGATAGCAACATCAATGATGAAAATCATTGACTGGCTGCCTCCTGCATGCCTTATCTGGGGATCAAGCCCTGACCGAACATGTGCCCTGACTAGGAATCAAAACATGACTTCCTTGTTCATAAATCAATGCCCAACCACTGAGCAACACCAGCCTGGTGAAAACAATGTTTTATTACCTCCTATTAATAGAATTGGGGAAGGAGGTGACTATAATAAATATATTCCCAAATAACAAGCATTCAAAATAAATATTTGGTTTGTTTCAGTTTGAGAAACTTTCTGATAGCTTGAAAATTTGAAGTCAGTGTATGAAAATAAAGCTGCACTATGAAAAAAAGGATGATTCCACAAAAGGCATATTTTAATATGGTATATTTAAAATATTTATAATATGGTCCCAATCTTGTTGCCTTGTCCAATAACTGAACCTTGAATTGATGCATGACCTTCAATTGTGCTTCCCTGCATGAATCAGTTCACTTGTACAGCCTTCCTTGAGTTAGGGCTTCTTCCTATATAAACTGAAAAATGTAAATTAATTCATTTGAACCTCATGAAAGTGTCAATATTTGACTATTTTATCCTTTAAAAACAAGGGGCGCCAACTTCATGTGGTTCAACCTAACCCAGCCTCTTTTATTCTAGTGGTTATTTGAAAAAAGAACGAAATTTTACATGCATCCTTTCTATCTCCATTCTGCTTCCCTCTCCCCAAAAAACATGATTAATCTAAGATTGGCAGCTTTAAAACTTTAAGGTTTTATTATAAGTCAAAAGAGAAAGCCTCTGTCCTGGTTATTAAAAATGGCTGCCATCAATCAAACTGTTGCATTAAAAAGAAATATAATAAGATCTCATGTGAGTTTTAATCTGAAAGAGAAGTAAACTCATAAAAATAACAAAGATGAGAGAACAAGACAAAGCCCAAATATAAGAAATAGAGAGGACTCTGATTTATCTAAAGAAATCTAATAAAGAGGTTCACATCTTAAAATGAGTGATTTCTACTTTCCTTATTAGATGTTATTTTATTTTTTTAATATATTTTATTAATTTTTTATAGAGAGGAAGAGAGAGGGATAGAAAGTCAGAAACATCGATGAGAGAGAGACATCGATCAGCCACCTCCTGCATGCCCCACGCCCCACACTGGAGATGTGCCCGCAACTAAGGTACATGCCCTTGACCGGAATCGAACCTGGGGCCTTTCAGTCCGCAGGCCGACTCTCTAATCCACTGAGCCAAACCGGTTCCGGCTCCTTATTAGATTTTAATTGGAATTAATGGTTACTGAGTTAAAAACACATCATACACTAAAAGTGATGAACAAATAGATATTAACAGCTGAAAAACCATCCCGACCAGAACACTGAGGGTGGTCCAGAGGTCCAGGAGCATCTATGCAGAAATTCAGAACTCATCCAAGTGAAAAAACAGAAGATGCAGATTCCTGTGCAAAGTGGGATCGCATTTTCTTATTTTAAAACTAGTGTATCCTCCAATGTGTGCATTTATTTCTTACATATGAACAAAAAAATTAGTAGAGTAGAACCTAAACTATTAACAATGACTCCCTGAGAGAAGAAGGCAGAATTGGAGAGAGAAAATGGAAGAATTCTAGCTGTGTGTGCCCGTTTAAATTTAAATAAATTAAAATTAGATAGTATTAAAATTCAGTTTTTAAGTTCTGCCAGCTCCATTTCCAGTGGCTATCACACCTAACAACACAGATATGGAACATTTGCATCGCTACAGACAGATCTGCTGGACAGCTCTGGTCTAAAACACAACATGGAAGCTTGACCGAAACTTTAAAAGAAGATAAGACAACAAAGAAAATCTACCCCTCCACCACTTTTGAAAACTGAAAATACAACAAAAAGCAGAAATTATACATGAAGAACCTCAAGAAGCACTGTGTCTTCAGGTGATATCTATATGGACTAGGTTATTAACAAACCTATTTATATATGCTAGTTGGGTACTGAGGGGAACCTGGAAGTAAGCATTTTATAACCATCTACTGAAAATATGCAGTGGCTTTTCTCATCAGAAAAATTTATCTTCAATGACCTCTCCTTGACAACAATGGTATTCGTGGGATTAAAAAGTAATAAAATTGAGGAAGTTTTAATTTATAATTCAGATATACGAACCTAGACAGAATTTTACCTGAATTGGTTCATAATTTTAAAAATTACTAAAAACTTGTCACTGAAGTCCTGTCTAATGCCCTGAGGGTGAGGAGTGGGGGCTGTAGAGGCTCAGGAGCAACCAATGTTTCTCTCACATCAATGTTTTCCTTTCCCTCTCTCTCTCTCTCCCCTCATAAACTCAATGTTTAAAAATAATTTTTTAAGCCTTGTAATCACAGACTCTAGCCCTAAATAAGTCCAAACAAATGAAATGAGCCTACTTTAACAACTGTATTAATTAAAAACTGCCTATACTTTTATACATTTTAATGATGCACTAAATTCATTAAATTTTTCACTTTAGAAATTCATTTATAAAACTACTGATGTGAGTTGATGTGTGTCCCCAAAACTCCTATCCACTTGAGAAATGTGACCTTATTTGAAAACAGGGTCTTTGCAGATCAAGTTAAGATAAGGTCATACTGGAACAGGTTAGGGAGTGCCCTTACAAGAAGAAATTTGCCCTCTCCTGTTTGGCTCAGTGGGTAGAGCTTTGGCCTGTGGACTGAAGGGTGACAGGTTTCATTCCAGTCAAGGGCATATGCCTACGTTGTGGGCTCAATCCCCAGTAAGGGATGTGCAGAAAACAGCCAATCAAATAAGTCTCTCTCATCATTGATGTTTCTGTCTCTCTTCCTCTCCCTTCCTCTTTGAAATCAATAAAAATATGTTTTTAAAAAAGAAGAAATAGAAGAGGAAATTTGGACCTAGAGAGTCACACAGAGACACCCAGGAACAAGGACATGTGTCAATATAAATAGAGGCAGATAATGGAATAATGCAGCTGCAACTCAAGCAACACCAAGGATTGCCAGCAACTGGCATAAGCTGGGAGACAGGCTCAGGACAGATTTTCCCTCAGAGCCTCCCAAGAAAGCAACCTTGCCCACACCTGGATTCCCAGTGTTTAGACTCCAGACATAAATTTCTGTTGTTTCAAGCCATCCAATTTCTGGTACTCTGTTCCAATGCCCTACAAAACTGATTCCCTTCTTCCTCCATGTAATCAGCAGGTCCATCAACAGGTGTCTGGATGCTTCGTCACAGATTCATTCATCCTGTCTTTCCTATGCAAGTGCAATTGGAGATGGAAGAAAACCTAGTTCCTGATACAAGAATAGATCCTTCTCCCTGGGACAAGCTGCGGATATTCCATCTCACTCTCAAGAGATTATCCAAGAAAATCATTTAGCAGAGAAGGAAAATATAAAGAATAAAAGCTTGCCTTACTACTCACAGGAGCACCATTTTAAAAATTAAAGGACTGCAATATGGAGATATTCATCTTTACGTGTGCTTACATACCTACCCAGCAGAGCATGCTCTGGGTCTGAAGTCAACCCTTCCCTCAAAATGTACACACCCCATCTTCTGTTTATTTATTTTTATTTTTTAATTAAATCTTTATTATTCAGATTATTACATTTGTTTCTCTTTTTTCCCCTCCATAGCTCCCCTCCACCCGGCTCCCACCCTTCCCTCTACCCTTACCTCCCTCCCATTGATCTCATCCATAGGTGCATGATTTTTGTCCAGTCTCTCCCTGTACACCCCTCCTCCCTTTCCCCCTGAGAATTATCAGTCCACTCCCTTTCTGTGCTCCTGATTCTATGATATTCACCAGTTTATCCTGTTGATCAAATTTTTAATTCACTTAATTTTTAGATTCACTTGTTGATAGATACATATTTGTTGTTCATAATTTTTTTATCTTTTACCTTTTTCTTCTTCCTCTTCTAATAGAGTACCTGTCAGCATTTCATGTAATACTGGTTTGGAGTTGATGAACTCCTTTAGCTTTTTCTTATCTGTGAAACTCTTTATCTGACCTTCAATTCTGAATAACTTTGCTATTCATCACGTTGAATATTTCTTGCCACTTCCATCTGGCCTGCATCGTTTCTGTTGAGAAATCAGCTGACAGTCGTATGGGTGCTCCCTTGTAGGTAATGAACTGTTTTTCTCTTGCTGCTTTTAATATTCTCTCTTTGTCTTTTGCTCTTGGTATTTTAATTATGATGTGTCTTGGTGTAGTCCTCTTTGGATTCCTTTTATATGGGATTCTGTGTGCTTCCTGGACTTGTAAGTCTATTTCTTTTACCAGATGTGGGAAGTTTTCAGTCATTATTTCTTTAAGTAGGTTTTTAGTATCTTGCTTTCTCACTTCTTCTGGCACCCCCATAATTCTGATGTTGGTACACTTGAAGCTGTCCCAGAGTCTCCTTACATTATGTTCACATTTTTGGATTCTTTTCTCTTCTTGCTTTTCCAGTTGAGTGTTTTCTGATTCTTTATATTTCAAATTTTTGACTTGATTCTTGCCTTCCTCTAGTCTGCTGTTAGGACTCTGTATAATATTTTTTTATTTCAGTCAGTGTTATGTTTAATTTCTAGTTGGTTCTTTTCCATCTCTAGTTGGTTCTTTTTCATCTCCTCTTGGGTCTCGCTAACTTTATCCAACTTTTCTAGGATATTCTTGAAAAACCTTATAAGCATGGTTTTGACCTCTATATCCAGTCATTTGTTTTCCTCCATTTCTTTTGTTTGTGATCCCTTCCCTTGACTCGGCATTTTCACTATGCTGGGAGAACTTCCGTGTTGGATTCAGCCTATGATACCAGACTTGCAAAACTGCAAAAGCCTCTCTGTTGAGCTTGAGATGGGTGGTCTCAGGGCTTAATGGACCGCCTTGCCTTCCAGTTGGCCCTGCCCTCCATTGCCGCTGAGTCTCATGTGACTGGGTAATCGCCGGAGCGATCCCTGTGCACGCACGCACGCGCTCTTGCAGTGTCTCTAGACTGTTGCCCCTCCGCCTCCCCTGCGCTCCAGGACCATGTGAACCTGGGTCCCCAGGGTTTCGCCCGAAACTGGGGTTTAGTGAAGTTAGAAGTGGCGCAGTTGGCGTGAAAGCCAGTGGCACAATCAGCAGTCCGTCCTCTGCGCGCAGTGCCGTGCGCATCACCAAACTTCTGATCTTCTGCAACTCCCCTCAATTTCCGTGCACTTCTCCCTTTTCACAGTCCACACTCCCCCGATATGAGTTTCGGCTGGATCTGGGGTTGTGTTGTAGGATAAGGGGTTCAATGCTGTTGAGAGTCTCCGTCTCCCTCCCACCAGAGAAAGCCAGCCAGGTACTCCGGCACCGTCTCTCTCCACACACACGCCTCCGTACCTCAGCTTTTTGCAGCTCCTCTGGGTCTCTGTGAGCCCCTCTCTTTCCTTCTAGTTGTAGAACTTGCACTCAGCCAGCTTTCGTGTGGTTCTGGATGATGTCCGTTCTTTTAGCTGTAATTTTGAAATTGTTGTGCGAGGCAGCAGTATAGGTGTTTACCTATGCCGCCATCTTGGATTCACTCCCCTGTTTATTTTTAATGACCAGCACCCGTGCCACTGTCCCCCTCTCATCTATAACAATAAAGGTGTAATATGCTCAACAGACCAGACAGTCTTCTGGATGATGCCAGGGCTGCAACCCAGGATCAAGGCAGTCGCCATGGCTGCTAAGATTTCGTGCATTGTGGCCTCTAGTAAATCTATATATAAATAAGCCACAGCCATACCTAGCTCTCAATGTCCATACTTCCTGAACCTTGCTTCCTCTGATACCATATACTTTCTCTTCAGAGCCCAGCTTCCTTAGGGAGTTTCATCAGACTTCCTATACATTCTCATCTCTGATTCACCCCTGAACCTTCTGCCATCTAGTTAAAAAACCCACTGTTTTACGGATACTCAATGGACTATCAGATCAATCAGACATGGTGAGCTGTCTTCACCTTCCCCCAGAACTGTCTCCACAACAACCCACTCTGTACTTAATACACATTCCTGCTACAAATCTCTGTCTCCTGGCTTCTCTGGCTGGTCCTTCTCAGTTTCCCTCACAATGTTTCTTTTGAAAACTCGTGGAAATACTCTTTTCACTAGAGAGGTTCTTCTTCCCTCAATGTTTGCCTTTTCACTGGCTCTTAGCTCTTGAGTTCATTCCCATGATCCACATATCCAAATATCCAGTGGCCACCTTCATCTGAATGTAACACGGGCACCTGCAATTGAACAGATCCCAAAGTAAACTTGGCATCGTCTGGCTTCAAACTAAATTTGTTCCATCTGCCTAACTTCAATCATTTCAGTCTTCTTCTCTAAATATCTCCTATTAATTCTACATCTGAAACCTCCTTAATCTGTTGCTTCTTCATCATACCCAAAACTGTCTTATTTCATTACTCTAACCTGTTAACACCCAACAACTTCCTCTGTTTATCCTTCATACTAGTGCCAGGCAGGTATTCTGAAAAGGCAAATCTGTTGCCACTCCCCTTCTTTCATTCTTCAGTAGTTATATACTCTTAAGTTTCAGGGACAGAAATACAGCCTTCTTAGTAGAGCACAAAGGACCCTCATGGCACAGTCAATGCCCACCAGATGAGCCTCATTCACCTTCTCTTCTCCGAATGTTATATATTTATCACACTTACCCCTTTATCGTCCCTTTCAAAAATTCTTGGCCTTTACATGTGCTATTCCCTCTGCCTAAAACACCTTTGGGCAGTCTTTACAGGCTTCAGTTTTAAGTGTGACCTCATCCAGGAAATCACCAAGTAAGCCTCAGGGGACAAGGAGGGGCTTCTCTTTTCAGCACTCAGAGCATATACCTATCTCCACCTGATCCACCCTTGCCCCATCACCCAAGTGTAGAATTTATGGACAGGCACCTCATCTTACTATTCCCCATGCTGCTAATGCCTAGTAGAGTACCTGACAGAGCAGCAGGTACAAAATCAGTACAGAATCAATGAGTCACACACATAGATTCACACACAAAACAAGTTTTATTTTTTAATATATTTTTACTGATTTCAGAAAGGAAGGGAGAGGGAAAGAGAGGGAATCATTGATCGGCTGCCTCCTGCATGCCTCTACTGGGGATCAAGCCCACAACTCAAGCATGTACCCTTGACTGGAATCGAACCCAGGACCCTTCAGTCCACAGGCCAACGCTCTATCCACTGAGCCAAACCAGCTAGGGCCAAAACAAGTTTTAGCACATTAATGACTTAAGACAAACATGAAGCTAGTAAACTCTACTAAAGAGGCTTTAATATATTGGTATTTATATACCTACACATACCCATAGATATATGTCATCAAGTCTGATTACACATACCAGGTGCACTGGTTAATAATGCGAATTTTGTAATCAAAGAAAAGGTTACAATTTCAAGAGGAAGATCCAAAGTGCTTTATTCAAAGTAATGTCCATCACTAGCTACATATTTCCGCCATATTTCAGGTAATTTGTGGATACAGTCCCAATAGAACTTTTCTTATTTTGAGGCAAACCATTCAAAGACCCAATTTTCCACTTCTTCATACATTTTGAAGTGCTTCTCAGAAAGTGCATGTGCCATGGATTGGAACAAGTGATCATCTGAAGGAGCAAGGTCTGATGAATACAGCTGGCGGATTAATACTTCCCAGGCAAGATCTTTTAAGTGTCTTTAGCTGGCTTTGAAGTGTATGATGGTTTGTCATCATGAAGCAAAATTACTTTGCTGTGTCTTCTGGAACATTCTGTTCTTTTCATGATCGAAGTGTGGTTCAAATTGATTATTTGTTGTCGGTAGTGATCAATATTAATAGTTTCACCTGGTTTTAGGAGCTCATATCCCACCAAAGGCAAAGTATTCTCTTCTTTCTGAAGCGATTTGGCCTTCCAATAGATGTTGATGGATCAACCCATGATTTTGTGTGTTTGAGATTCTCAAAATAAATCCACTTTTCATCGGCAGTCACAATTTGATGCAAAAAAAACTTTCTTTCATGCCACTAAAGCAATATTTTACTGATGACTTTTCAGTTTCCCATTTGTCTTTCATTCACTTGATGTGGCACCCATTTTCCTTCCCATTGCTTATAAATGATTGGAAATTGTTTGCTGTTTAATCTTTCTGCAGGTTGTTTTTGAGTTTGACATGCATCTTCATCCAATAATGCTTGTAATGGTTGGTCTTCAAACTTTTTCGGTTGACCTGGACGTTTTTTGTCTTTCACATTGAAATCATCACTTTTAAAGCATTTAAACCAGTATTCATAAGTACCTTGAGATGGAGCATGTTCACCATAAGTTTCCCAAAGTATTCAGCAGCACTTTTCTTCAAAACAAAGTAATGAATTACAACTTCCCCAAATGCTTTTTTTTCACATGAAATTCAACATTTTTAAGCTTAAAAAGTATTTATGATGTTAACACCTCTAGCAAATTTGACATATGAAGTTTTGAAGCTTGTTGTCAATACAACAAAATAGCATACATAGCAAATTGCATATATAAATATATGTGTAACTCCATCTATTGTAAAAATTCCACACTACTAGCTGGTACACCTGGTAACAGGCTTTTTTCCCCAACTGAGCACAGCCCTATAATAATTAATTCCTTGCTGCTATGTATACTGCTCACACTAAGTTCAAATAAGCTAAGTTAATCATCTCAATCATATAAATTCAGGTATCCACAGAAATAAGGACAGAAAAATTTTCTGGAAATAAATATTATTAATAGTTGTAATGGTGGGACAGTGTTACATGCTAAATTGTGGCCTCCCCCAAAAAAAATTTCATGTTAAAGCCTTCAACCTCACCCTCCCCTTCCCCAGTATTTGGAGATAGGGTTTTAAAAAAGTATTTGAGTTAATAAAAATCAGGTTGTTAGGGTAGGCCCTAATCCAAGATTAGTGCTATCCTTACAAGTAGATAACACGAAAGGATGACCAGGAGAGGTCACAGAGAGAAGGCGGCCATTTGTGAGCCAAGGAAAGAAGCTAAAGAAACCGAGTCTGACAACACCTTGATCTTGGACTTTCAGAATCCAAAACTGTAAGAAGGTAAGTTTTTGTTGCTTAAGCCACCCGTCTATGGTACTTTGCTATGATTCCCAAACTGACTTTTATATATATATATATATATGTTTATTGATTTCAGAAAGAAAGGGAGATGGAGAGATAGAAACATCCATAATGAAAATCATTAGTCAGCTGTCTCCTGTATGGCCTCTACTGGGAATGGAGGCCACAATCTGGACAAGTGCTCTCACAGAAAATTAAACCATGACCTCCTGGTCCATAGGGGTACACTCAACCACCTCTGAGGCACACCAGCAGGGCTGACCTTTTATTTATTTTATATGTTTTTATTGATTTTTAGAAAGAGAGAAATGGAGAGGGGTAGATAGAAACATTACTGAGAGAGAAACATCAATTGCTGCCTCCTGTACACCACCCCCCCTTACTGGGGATCAAGCCCACAACCTAGGCATGCGCCCTGACCAGAATCAAAAGAGCAACCATTCAGTGCACAGGATGACACCCAACCAACTGAGCCATACCAGTCAGGGCCATGGAAGATCTTTTAAATCAGCAGAGGTTATGTGAACAATGGAATTATGGACATTTTCATTTTCTTCTTTATGTCCGTCTGTATTTAAAAACCTTAAAAAGTGTTATTAAACTAATGATATAATTGAATATCCTAGACATCAGAGTTTACAATACTCTGACCACACCACATCTTACTATTTCTAATTTGAAATAAAATAATATAATGAGATAAAATAAGATTCATTTTTATTTTCACCAACTCAGTTGGTGGAGGCAGGCTCCGGGGAAGAGTACTGCTATTAAATATTTCTCCAGAGCCTGGCTCAGTGGTTGAGTGTTCACCTTGAACTAGGATGTCACAGTTCAATTCTCAGTCAGGGCACATGCCTGGGTCATGGGCTCAATCCCCGGTCCACACTCATTGCGTACATGTTTTCCCACCTCGGTAATTAATTTTAGAGCTCCTCAAAAGCGCTATAGAATGAAGAGGAAGATAAAGAGATCAGTGTCCCAAGACCTGGAAAATTCTGGATTTTTCATTTACATAAGTTAACAAATAAAAGGATTGTAGATTTAAAGGGAGAGGGGCTGGGTTAAGTTACATGTGTGAAATTGCTGTGTAGAGTGCCTGGCACACAGTGGATACTAAATAAATGTGAATGAAACATGAATATTTATTTACAAACCTTTACAGAGTCAAGCAGACCTAGAAGTTTTTATTGTTTTAAATTTTTTAGCAATTGGTTAGATTAGCTGAACAGCTTTCCATGGGAGACCACTTCATCCACTGTCAATCAGTGCTATCTGGCATATCTAAAGCCAACTTCAAAATGTTTGACACTAGTCAGAGGAACTCAGCATTTACTGCTGCAGACTGACTCCCTCTAGAGTCCCACAAGCCAGGTTAGAAAGGGACACCTATCTTCTGAGACCCAGAACTTTGTATTTGGTCAGTGCTCTGATTTCTCTAAAGATCTCCTCAAGACTCAGATTCCACTCACTCTACCCCATTCTTCTACACTACATACTGCTTAACACTCAGAATAGAATAGACATTCTGAGGTATCCTTACAACCTGGTCTTTTAGAGTAGTGGGCATCAGAGTTGACTGCACACATGAGACACTCAAATCTCCTTATCACTATACCTAGAAAATACTAGAGCTGAGGACTAATTTTTAAAAAAAAAAGGAACATTAAATTTAAATTTAGCTCTCCTAAAATTTAGTCCATACCTAATATAAGGTATCCTTATCCTATATAATAAAAGGCTAATATGCAAATCAACCAAACAGCGAAACGACCAGTAGCTATGACGTGCACTGACCACCAGGAGGCAGATGCTCAATGCAGGAGCTGCCCCCTGGTGATCAGTGTGCTCCCACAGGGGGAGTGCCACTCAGCCAGACTCTGGGGTCATAGCTGGCGAGTGCAGTGGTGATAGTGGAAGCCTCTTCTGTCTCCACACAACACTAATGATATCCGACTGCAAGAAGGTACAGGCAGGGCTGAGGGGGTTTTCCCCTCCCCAGTGCACGAATTTAGTGCACTGAGCCTCTACTACCTAATATAAGAACAAATGTACAGGGTGGGGAAAAGTAGGTTTAGTTATTCACATGGAAAATAATAATTAATAAATAATTACACAAGAATAAACTGTTTCATGTATTCGCAACTGTAAACCTACTTTCTTCCACATCTGCATACAATTTATTCATAAATAAAAGTAAAAAGGATACAAATGTTGAAGTCACAGATTCAAATTCTTACTAATGGAGGCATGATTCAAACATAACATTGAGCCCGACCAGCATGGCTCAGTGGTTGAATGTCAACCTATGAACAAGGAGATCACAGTTCACTTCCCAGTCAGGGCACAGGCCCAGGTTGCAGGTTCGATTCCCAGTATGGGGCATGAAGGAGGCAGCCAATCAATGATTGTTGTAACTGGCTGGTCTGTCTCTCTCTTGCCCGCCCTCCCCCCTCCCTCCCTCTCCCTTCCTCCCTGAAATCAATAAAAATATATTTTAAGAAAAAAAACTAAGTTTGAAGACTACTGCATTAAAGCCACAATTACATAGTTAATTTTGGTTCAATTCCCCATAAGAACTCTGACAAACTGTATATTGTGTTTTTATTAACACTGAACACTTTACAAATAGGCCAAGCAAATTCCCACCTCTGTGCCACCTATCCTTAAGTTGTTCCTTCTGTCTGGACATTCATTAAGACACAACTCCTACCCTTTTCGGCAAATATCTTATTCATCTTACCAAGAAGTCTTTACAGAGCTGCATAGCGACAGGTGGATAGTAACCACTCTATAAATCTAACTAAGGCTATGAGTTTGTAAGTCTAATTATAATATAGGCTACTATAAGGAAATATTTAGGTACCTTTCTCTTGCTCTAAAACAACTACATTAAGAATAAAACTATCCGCTGAGACCGGTTTGGCTCAGTGGATAGAGCATCAGCCTGCGGACTGAAAGGTCCCAGGTTCGATTCCGGTCAAGGGCATGTATCCTGGTTGCGGGCACATCTCCACTGTGGGGCATGCAAGAGGCGGCTGATCGATGTCTCTCTCTCTCATCAATGTTTCTGACTTTCTTTCTCTCTCCCTTCCTCTCTGTAAAAAACCAATAAAAATATATTTTAAAAAAAATAAAAGAATAAAGCTATCCTATTTATTATTATACCCACCCACCCCCCCGCACCTTCTGGAAAAACCTTCATGCAGACAAATTTTGATCAGAAGGAATACATTCTATATACAGTGCATGCTAAAACCCACTTTCCTTTTAAATCTTCCCCCCAAAAGTATTCTGCACAAAAGGACATAATGAATGTATGTTCATTTGGAACCCTATAACTCTAGATACCTAACAACTACTTGAACAACGTTGTCACTCTGTTCACATATGGCACAGACACTAAACTAGTGACTGGCTTAGAAAATCTCCTGTTTTTACAAACACAACTGGGAACATAGAAATTATTCTAATACCCTATCAAAATTATATCAAAATGAACACTTTGAAGAAAGAGAACTAAATAAATATTTATTTGCCTCCACTGAATTCTCTTTTGGCTATGCCTTGATAAGTCACCATGTAAGAAGTGTCAGTATGTGCCACCTATCCGTGCCCATGCACTCTCTCTCCATCACAACTGGCACCTGGAAACGACTCAGAGCACTCCCAAAACTGTGAAAATGATCCCAACCATACACTCACAGTTGTTTCTTCAACAGTGAAGTCTGGTGTTAGAAGAGAGAGAACAGCTTTTTAAAAGATATCTTCCATAATATCTCACAGCTGCTTCACAATGACCCTACTTCCCCACTTGTAACTACCGAGTTAGTTATCAGTCATCAACCTTTAGTCCAAGGTAAAATGAAAGGCTATGGAACTGTCATCATTCCCTTTAAGTGGCTTAAAGGCACTGAGCTTAGCATTCAGCACGCATTATCTTCTTGAAAGCTCAGAGTTTAATTTACTTGCTAAAGCTGCATCAGAATCACCAAATTGCACACTTCCAGGAAGCAGTACTGGAATTGTACTTTTGGCAAACGCTGCCCTAGCACAGAATGAATGGTGCTGTGCAGTGAAGTGGTCTGGGTCAGACAGCTAGTAAACCATGATGCTGAAGCCCAAACATTCTGCTGTGTCTGGTAAGAATGAACACACTCCCAATCTTAAAGCCACACTGCCCCCATCTTGAAAGTGAAGCTTAAACAATCACACAATAAAACAAAAATCTCTCGTTATATAACAACACAGTTATGGGCCTTGCAAGCGAAGGAAGAAAGGGAGAGAGGAAAGGAAGTAAGGTCACCAGATAATGACTATGGAAGACAAAATCAAGAAGCAAGACATACACATCTTCTGTTCAAGGAGACAACAACAACTGAGTGGTCTAAGGAGAATAGAGGATTTGGGGCAAAAGGAGTTGGTTACTCCCATCCACACCCCCTTGCTACCCTTACAAGATCACAAGCAGAGTTTTCTAAAGAATGACTAGCCAGCATTCAGGTTAAAATGACACTTGCACCCAGAGTAGGAAAAACTATAAATTATGCATGGGACTCTGCGTTCACCTGCTCCTACTTGTAGCTTCAAAAGGATTCATTTATTTCAAAATTTAAAAACTGATCTCAGAATAAAAAACCTCATTGAAATAATATGGCTTAGAAATATTTAGAACCTATTATATAACAAGAGCTTATTTTCTTAAGATGCAAAAAAGATTTACAAATCACTTTAAGGGGGAGGGAGGTGACCAACCCAACAGAAAAGTGGGCAATGATATATGTTACCCAACCAATAGTCACCCCAACTCACAACCAGATCCTGCAGTCAGGGGCCACCTCCCATTACAAGGCCTAAGAGGAATAATGTTTGTTTTCTGACCTCACTAGCACCTACCACATGACATGAGCACGTGATCAGTCATAGGCAATAGGGCCCGAGAGCAAACCTGCTGTGGCTTCCAGGAAAGATTTTTGTTCTGTAAACAAATGTACTTTGCCTCCACTGGCTGTCGTCATGTGATGACTGGAACTGTGACCTATAGCTCCTGTTTTTTACATCCCACAAGTCCTTTCAGCTCCACCTTCAAAACATGCAAAACTGCTTTGACTCCTTTTTCCAAATCATCTCTTCCCTGCCTGCTCGCAATATTCTCCAACCACCATGCCTGCTTCCGCCTTTATCCTCTTCATTCAAGTCTCAACACGGCAGCCAGCAGGAATCTTTAAGAGGCTTCATCAGATAAGGTCAGTCCTTTGCTCAAAGGCCCTCAAAGAGATCTCATCTCCCCAGGATAAAAGCCCAAAGCGCTCCCAATGGCCTAAGAGGCCCTGCTCTTCCACAGCCACACCTCAGCCACACTCAGCTCGGCCACACTGGAACTACTCTGCCTGGTTGGAGCACACACTCCTGCCCCAGGGCCTGCACACTCACTACCCCTCTGTCTGAAATGCTCTTCCCCACACATCTGTCCTTACCCTCTCTTACCACCTTTAAGATGCGACTCAAGTCACCTCAGTGAGGCCTTCCCTGATCACCCCATTTAATATAGCCCAACTCAGCCTCACAGGCCCCTTCACTGCTTTATTTTCTCCGTGGAAATCCATTGCACCTACTTGTCTGTCTCCTCCCTCACCCCCACCAAAAGTAAGCTCCCTGAGGGCAACACACTCAGCCTGCGCTCCATTTTGCTCAGTGCTGCTATTTCTCACACTTACAGACTACTGCCTGTGACATGGTGGGTGCTGAATAATTATTTTAGTGAATTCATGGAGCCATCATCAACAGAACACTGAAAATGAAAGACCAGGAGAAGAGGAGTATCTGGGTCCTTGGTAATTTCACTGAGCTACTGAATTACATCTGGACTTCTGATCACATGAGGTAAAATTCTACCCATCACTTCAGACATTGTAAATTAAGGTTTGTGTTATTTGAAGCCAAAAGGTACCTGATACAGGACATAGACAGGTGGTTTGACAAAAAAAAAAGGCTATGGCAAATTTAGGCAATTTACCTCAATCATGAGGCATATAAGTTAAAATAACCATGAAATAATGTCACACAGAAAAAAACATAAAAGATTAACTAATATATATATCCCATTCAACATAACTAAAACACTAGCTGTATTTAATCATTTTTAAAATTTTATACATAAACATATGCCATTCATAAGAGTTGTTATTCCATCCCATGCATTGAGTGTTAGATAGGAGGCTCATTCTTGGCCAATAATGTGAAAGCAGCAGTTAACGCTGATGAAGAACTTACTTCACACCTGACTATGTGTTATCCATCCATTTTTACATGCATTATTTACTACCTCGGCACCACCCACAAAAGAGATACTATTTTTAACTTATCCCATGTTAAAGTTGGCCCAAATCAAGTAGCTACTAAGTGATGAGGTTAAAATTTAAACCTAGTCAGTTTTAACAACCAGACCCAACATCCTACCAGCCCAATCAGCCAAGAGGCAAAGCATTCTCCAGACCGAATGGGTCTATAACACATTTGCTCCATCAGTACCCTGTTTTCTGCCATTTATTGTGTCTGGGTTTCAACCCAACAACTGACAAAATATATTCAAGTGCCAAACTTACCAGAAAGAAATGCTCTGACAGAAAAAGAAGATAGAAATGAAAAGACAAAGATTTGTAGAAGTCCTTTGTCTCAGTTTTCTCAACTGAAAAAAAATGGAAATAATAGTTATTTACTAGAAGGAAGAGGATAAAGGCTGAAGCAGGCACAGTATTTTTAGAGTGTTATGAGGATTAAATAGATAAATATGGCACGTGCAAGCATTTGGTCTCATACCTGGCACACACTAAACAATCATGATTATCATCATACTTATGATGAAGGACTTCAAATATGTCAACAAAACTACAAGGTCTGACCAACAACTGTATGGCTAGTAGCTGAAAGAAACCACATAAATGTTACAACTTCTTCAAGAATCAAAAAAAAAGAAAGGAAAACAAGTACTGGTGTTCAATCTGAGAAGAGTGTTATGTGACTTAGTATAAGATAAAATTCTGTTACAACCACCAGAAATGTATGTCCTGTCTCATCCTCTCCCTAACATCCATTGTTGGGAAGAATGCAAGAGGAAAGACATGTTCTGTTCTGGGAAGCCAGGTCATACACCTCATTTTCTGGAGAGCAGTTGGTCATTCACTGTCAAAACTTGAAAGTGATGTGCTCTTTGATAACAGAACTCTAAATGGAGGAATTTAACTTCTATAACATGCCCACGAGTATATGAGGATGGTCACTACAAAGATAATATAATTAGAAACAACTAAATGACCACCAATAGGGAATGGTTAAATAAATTAGGGTACCTCCATCTAGTTAAAAAGCCATTTCCCCACTAGGCTCTCTCATCTAAGCAAATGACACACTATCCACCCAAGCTGCTAATGCCCAAAATCTGTAAAAACACTGTAATTTCTTCTTTTTCTCAGGCTTATCGCATCAAATCCTTTAGATCTTATCCTAGTAACTTTCGAAACATGTAGGAAAGAAACCATTGCTTTTCTCCTTAGTCATAAGCCTACTCTAAGCCATATCTGCCAAGATGATTTCAATAACCCAACTGGTCACCTAGGTTAAAAACCCTTCAGTGGCTTCCACTGTTTGAGAATAAAATCCCTGTTCCCTACCATGGCACGAAGGCCCTGTTTACCTCTCTGATGGCATTTCCTAGGCTCTCCTCAAGGTCCAGTAACACCAATCTTCTATTTGGGGAAGCAGAAAGTCTCTTCAGTATCTAGTTTTGGAGCCTTCACAATGAACCATGCTCTTCCTAAACTGTCTAACTGCCTCATTGTTCAGGTCGATTTAAATGTCATCATTTCAGAGGGACTGCCTGACCCCTACCACATGCATCACTCAGAACTGCTAACAGATACAGTCAATACCATTACCACTGTTTATAGCATTTCTCAATATCTAAAATCCGATTATATATATATATAATTAAAGTCTAATACGCTATGCATCCAGCCATCTGTTCAACCAATCAAAGCATAATATACTAATGATATGCTAAGGCCACTCAACAGCTCACTATGACCAAGAGGGGGAAGACACTCTGATGAGTAGGTTAGCTTGCTGCTGGGATCTGGCCATTTGGGATTGAGCAAGATGGGCTGGACATGCCCTGGAAACCTCATGTGGTCCCTCTCTGGCTGACGAGCCTCCCACCCCTCCCGGCCTTGATCTGCACCAGTGGGATCTCTCGGCCTGGCCTGTGCCCTCTTGCAAGCTGGGACCCCTCAGGAGATATTGGAGAACCAGGTTCGGCCCAATCCTGCAGGTCAGGCTGAGGGACCCCCTCTGGTGTACAAATTTGTGTACCATATCGGAACCAAGATGGCAGCATAAAGTATACACCTATACATGCTGCCTCTCACAACCACACCAAAACTACAACTAAAAGACAAAACAACTATCCTCCAGAACCACGGGAGAGCTGATGGAGTGGAAGTTCTACAACTTGAAGGAAAGAAAAAAGTGCATTGAAACCTGGTAGACATGCAGAGGCTCAGAAAGGCAAAGGTACAAAGATGCATGTGAATCGAGCTGGCGTGTGCTGTTTTTTTCAATTGGGAGGGAGTTACAAGTTCCCAACTGCTCTGAACTCTGGTTTCCAGCAAGATTCTGGGGAGATATAGGGAGAAACTGGACTATCTGCCATCAGGTAAGAAAGGGAGGGTGGTTTCTCACAGAGGTGTGCACAGGAATCATAGTTTACTGCTCTGGGGCACGGGCCGCAGGACACAGAACAGAACGCAGAAACATGAAGAAGCAGAGAGGGCTGACTGGCAGCCATTGCTGTTTGCCATGCCCAGTGATCCTGATATCCCAACCTACCCAATTTACAAACCCACCCAGCTGTGCACAGAGGCTTTTGCATATGATTGGCCTGCCCTCCAGCAGCTTGACCTAACAAATTGCAACTGGGTCAGACCACTCCAAAACTTCCAAACTCCAAGCAAAGAGGAGAAATCTGCAGATCTCCCTATAGCTCACTGCTGGGTGGTCTCAGACACTAATTGACTTGAACCTCCTTGAAGATCCAGGAACCAGTGTACCTAGAGGTCAGTGTGAGGCAACACCAGATTTCAACTCCTCATATCCATAATTGGCACACTTGAGAGACAGACTCGGCGAGCACCAAAGCCCCACTGAAGCAAGTCCTGCCTCATAGGGGTTTCTCCAGCACAGCAGTTCTTCCATTAATAGACACAGCTAATCCTCACAGTCAATTGGCCTGGAGGTCAGTTCCTCCCAGTGTACCAATAGCAATCAAGACTTAACTACAACAAGACTGTATACGCATCCCACAAAGGGGTGCACCAAGAGTGTCCATCTCAGGTGATTAGGGAGGTGGAGCTACTGAGCCCTAAACTAGCATACAAAGCCACTCCATCAACACAGGGAAGCAGCCAAAATGCAGAGACAAAGAAATGTGTCACGAATGAAAGAAATTGAGGAAAGCAAACAACTGGATATAGAGTTCAAAACCACATTTATAAGGTTACTCAAGAAATTTCTACAAACCGCCAACAAACTTATTGAGACCTCTGAGAAACTTAGTGAGATCTTTAAGAATCTTAATGACAATGCAAAAACAAACAAACAAAAAAAAAAACAGAAAAGGACCAGTCAGAAATTAAGCATACACTGTCTGAAATAAAGAATAATATATAGAAATCCAACAGCAGACTAGAGGAGCCCAACAATCAAACCAAAAACCTGAAATATGAGGAAGCAAAAAACACCCTAACAGAAAAACAAAAAGAAAAAAAGAGTCCAAAAATGTGAAGATAGTGTAAGGAGCCTCTGGGATAACTTCAAGCCTACCAACATCAGAATTATGGGGGTGCCAGAAGGAGAGAGAGAGAAAGATACTGAAAACCTATTTGAAGAAATAATGACTGAAAACTTTCCCTACCTGGTGAAAGAAATACACTTACAAGTCCAGGAAGTACAGAGAACCCCACACAAAAGGATTCTGAAGAGGACCACACCAACACATACCATAATCAAAATGCCACGGGCAAAAAAAAAAGAAAGAATCTTGAAAGCAACAAGAGAAAAACAGTTAGTTACCAACAAAGGAGTACCCATTCGACTGTCAGCTGATTTCTCAACAGAAACTATGCAGGCCAGAAGTGAGTGGCAGGAAATATTCAAAGTGATGAATAGCAAGAACCTACAACCAAGAGTGCTCTACCCAGCAAAGCAATCATTCAGAATTGAAGGTCAGATAAAGAGTTTCACAGATAAGAAAAAGCTAAAGGAGTTCATCACCACCAAACCAGCATTATATGAAATGCTAAAGGGTATTCTTTTTTTTTTTTAATATATTTTATTGATTTTTCACAGAGAGGAAGGGAGAGGGATAGAAAGTCAGAAACATCGATGAGAGAAAGACATCAATCAGCCGCCTCCTGCACACCCCACACTGGAGATGTGCCCGCAAGCAAGGTACATGCCCCCGACTGGAATCGAACCTGGGACCCTTCAGTCCACAGGCCGACGCTCTATCCACTGAGTCCAACTGGTCTCGGCTGAAGGGTATTCTTTAAGAAGAGGAAGAAGAAGAAAAAGGTAAAGATAAAAATTATGAACAACAAAGTGATAACAAATACATACCTACCAACAAGTGAATCTAAAAATCAAGTGAATAAAAATCCGATGAACAAAATCAACTGGTGAATATAATAGAATTAAAGGCATAAAAAAATAATGGACTGACAATTCTGGGGGGTGGGCAGGAGGGTGTGTGAGGAGTGCAGGAAGAGAATGGACAGAAATCTTACACCTATGGATGAGGACAGTGGCGGGGGTAAGGGAATAGGGTTGGGAGGTGCAGAATCAGGTGGAGGGGAGCTATGGGGGGGGGGAGAGGAACATCTGTAATAAACTGAATAAAGATTAATTTTTTAAAAAAACCAGTATCACATAAAGAAACTATTTAAACATTTCCTTTAAAGAATGACTGTAAGGAGTGAGGAAGGATGGCCTTTATTATAAGCATTTCTTAGTTTGTTGTTTGTGATGGTGGTTTCTTTTCTGCAGGGAGAAGGCAGCTCAAGGGGAATACTGTAACATTATGGTTTATGGTGTTTGTCATTTTGTTTAACAATATTCTACTCAAGAAACAAAAGGCTTTTTTAAAAAAATGCCAAAAACAAACTGAGTTTACTTCTTCAAACTACAAATTAATTGTGAGGAAGCACCATGTGATGACATTTTTCTTTAGCATTCCAAGTGACTTCAACATCCATTAAACATAAACTGATGCAATTGTTCACTGGAAGAACAGTTTAGTTTCTCCTCAGCATTAAGAGCCAAGTGCCTACGGCAGCACAAGATGAACACACCACATATCACATTTCAGATAAGTTACAGACCCACTCTGCCACTATCCATGAGATGTAACAAAATGCTAAGCAATATTAAAAAATAATTTACCAAATTCCTCTCAAATAAAATACAGGAAACTATTATGTAATTTGACACTTCAGAAAATTACATTTTTTGTTGTCACTAAAATGAAGCCAAGAAAAAAAATGGTTCAGTGTTTAATAACGCATTGTGTAGTTTAGAGAGGACACAATTTATCACATTAATTTTTGTATGGGTCTAGACATGAAAAACATATAAACAAAGAAACTACATAAGTAGAACAATAATGATTATGTAAAATGATTTTACATTAGGAGCAGCAACTGTTTATTCTGAACTATATGATATTGAATAGTTACATTCAAGTTTATCTTGTTAAGAATACAGTGTTTCCAAATCAATGATCCTTACAGAAAATAAAACATATATTTCAATATTATTTAATCTTACTTTTAGAAAAGTAGCCAAGAAGGATTTCATGCTCTGAGTGGGGAAAAAATAACTACTTACAAATTAGACACTGCTGCTTTGATACAAAATAAAAATTATTCTAGAAGAGATAGTTTACAATATTTAACATACTAGAGGCCCAGTGCATGAAATTCAAGTGAATCTAAAAATCAAGTGAATAAAAAATTCCCAGCCTGCACTCTCTCCAATCTGGGACCCCTCGGGGGATGTCTGACTGCCAATTTAGGCCTGATCACTAGACTGGCATTCAGACATCCCTTTCACAAGCCGGGACTACTGGCTCCTAACTGCTCACCTGTCTTCCTGATTGCTCCTAATCGCTTCTGCCTGCCGGCCTGATCACTCACTCCCTAACTGCCCCCCTGTTGGCCTGATCACCCCCAAGTGTCCTCCCCTGCTGGCCTGATGGCCCGCAACTGCCCTTCCCTGCTGGCCTGGTCCCACACAACTGCCATCTCCTGCAAGACTGGTCCTCCCCAACTGCCCTCCCCTGCCAGCCTAATCTCACCACCAATTGCCCTCCCCTGCTGGCCTAATGGCCCCCAACTGCCTTCCCTTTACAGCTTGATTGCTCCCAACAGCCCTTCCCTGCCGGCCTGATCTCACCCCCAACTGCCCTCCCCTCCGGGCCTGATCTCGCCCCCAACTACCCTCCCCAATTTGGTTCTGATTGGTCGATTTCTATGCCAGTCAACATCAAAAGCTCCACCTCCTAGGCATCCACTGGCTCCTCACAGCTGACCCAGATTTGGTTCTGATTGGTTGGTTTCTATGCCAGTCAGCATCAAAAGCTTCACCTCCACTGAAACTGGTTTGGCTCAATGGATAGAGCATCAGCCTGCACACTGAAAGGTTCCAGGTTTGATTCCAGTCAAGGTCATGTACCTTGGTTGCGGGCACATCCCCAGTGGGGGGCATGCAGGAGGCAGCTGATCGATGTTTCTCTCTCATCGATGTTTCTGGCTCTCTATCCCTCTCCTTTCCTTTCTGTAAAAAATCAATAAAAAATATATTTAAAAAAAAAAAAAAGCCCCACCTCATAGGCAGCCATTGGCTCCTTGCAATTCACCCAGATTTGGTTCTGGTACATTTCTATGCCAATCAGCATCTCCAGGCCTATTTTCAGGCCTGGTCATAGAGGCAGGGCTGATTAGCAGCAACCCCAAACTACTGGTGAGCAGCTGAACTGCTGACATTCTGGTGGGGGGTGGGGGGAGGGAGGCTTGGCTGTTGGGGAGGGAGAGAGAAGCAGGGTGATCAGACCCTGCTTCTCTCTCCTGGCCTCGCCAGCAGCTGCTGTCACCGCTAATCAGTCCCACCCCTCCCTCTCCCCCACCTCTCTCTCGCTCCCCCTCCCCCCCAAGAGGTCAACAGTTCAGCCTGCTCACCTGCTGCATGCTCAACCTGGCGTTCAGTCCATACTGTTGGCAAGTGGCTGAATTGTTGACCTATGTGAGAGAGAGGGAGGCTTGGCTGCTGAATGGGGGGGGGGGGGGGCGGGGGGGTGAGAAAGAGAGAGAGGGAGGGAGGGAGAAGCAGGATCTGATCATCCTGCTTCTCTATCCGGGCCTCGCCAGCAGTCTCTGCCACTGCTCATCAGCCCTGCCTCTCTCTCTCCAAGAGGTCAGCAGTTCAGTCTGCTCGCCTGCTGCGCATACAGCCTGGAGAACAGTCAAGCCTCCCAGTTGTTGCAGATGTGACAGAAGCAATGTTTTTATATATTAAGATAATACAAGGTTCTGTAAGAAAACAAGTATAACATGCCACCTGAGGTTAAATATATAAATTTTACAAGTAATATATATATCTAAATATCAAATAGGACAGGTATGTAGGTAAAAGTCTAAATATGAGTTTGTAAACATAATGAAGTTAACCCTATACTATCATAGTTTTACTAAACAAAAAGAATATATTTAATCCATCAAACTGTTTATCTTCTGCTGAAACAGGTTCCCTAAAACATATCAAAAAAATATTAATTTGGGGTTTTTAAAATAATTTTTTCTGATTAAATTCTAGTAAATTACTGGAAGACATAGGTCAAATGCTGGTTAAAGAACCAAAGATTGTACTTCTCGTTTTTTTTTTTTTTCTAATTATAACTGGGAATTAAACATAAATGAAGAACTATTTTGAAAATCCTCAAACCTATAATGCAGTATTTGAGCCAAAGTGGGGTTTTTTTCAGTTTTCAAATTATATAAATATTTCAGTGTGTTAAAATCATATTACCATTTAAATATTTCACAGAAGTATATATTCTTATATACACACAACTTATACAGAATTAGAATAAAAATGCTGAATTATTTTTGAATACCTAATAAAACTACTTAAGAAACTAAGTGAAAAATCTTGAGAACTAACGAGGGAGGGGATAAAAATGCTACTTTATTCCCAATCCTCCTCTATCAAACAACTTTCAAATCCAGAATGTGAAATTTCATGATAATTTGTTATTTCCTTATTTCCAAACCTAGATTTGATTTAACAATATACACATCTCAATATGCAGTGCCATAGACCATATCTAAAGCTTTCATACAGTTAAGTACATAACAGAGAAAGAAAGGCTTCTGTTGGTTCAGCTCATTTTTAATAGTAACAATCCAAGCCAAGTCACCCTCCGGAAACAGATGTAAAAATATGATCATCTGAAAAGAAACAACTTTTCCCTCCGGGTATTTGGGGTTCTGGCTCTTTTTTACTGTCATTTTTCGTTTCTGTATATAAATCATCTTATAAAAAACTGCTCCCACCACTCAGATCAGCCATATTCCCCAGCCAGATCCAATGCCCCAGGATGAGAATGCTCAGCTTCACTGCTCAGCCATAGGCAGGCAGCTCAATTCACTAAGGCAGGCTTCGAGACTGCCAACCCCCCCCCCCCCCGTCCTGCCAACCTGATCACCCTGCAGCACCCACGGCATAGGACAAGACAAATGAGCATTAAGTGTCTTTCTTGCAAGCTCTCCCACAGTCCTGCCACACACACCCACCACCAAAAATCCACACAGAACTCCCAGGAGCCTACAAGAAAGAGGAGGGGGAAAATAGGTGGAGGAAAAAAGGAAGACCAGAGAAAGTAGATCCTAGTGTAGCAGTTGCTTCAAAAAGGTGGGATGGATTTCTCCAAGTCCAGACTGGGAACCTATAGCCAACCAATGGAGGAAGTCCCCAACGTTAACTAGTTAACTCTTTGTTAACTCTGTACTAACCATTTCTAGGAACTTTCTCCCTCTACAGCTTAATTTCAAATAATCCAACAAGTACATTTTATTCTTTTATTTTACTTAATGAAATTTTGTTGGGAGCCAAGAATATAAAAGTTAAATAAAACAAAAGGATACAAACAAGTCTCTCAAAACAGAGCCTTTCTTTTCCATTTAACAAGGATGTTTTTCCATGAAAGAGTCTACTCAAGATGCTGCAATCACTTTTGCCAAATTTTTCTTTCTCCTTTTATTTATAGATGTTTATCGTGGGATGGATATGTGTGTGTGTGTGTGTGTGTGTGTGTGTGTGTGTGTTTAAGCACCTTTTCCAAACCTCTAAACAAGTATCTGTAATTATGGAGAATTGTCCTTCTGCTCAATAAATAAATAATTCTACTTATCTCCACAAACTTCCTAATACTCTATGAAGCTAGCCAAATGTTTTCAACTCCTGGCACTGAACAAATAAAATTTTAAAAAAACATTATGTAACTGAAGCCTACTTCAGTTGTTTTAATAAACTCAAATGGTGATTTAACAACGGTCTTGGTGGCCAAAGAATCCCTATTTTTAAATAAATAAATATTTTGAAGACGTTCAAAGTGAGGGGAGGGGCCACAGGGTTAGAGCCCCATAAATGGAAGTCAAGTTCATGCGTGTGCCCACAGAGGCCTGGTTTAAAAGTTGCCTTTTTCATATCTGGTATCCTGCAAAATCTTACTAACTCATAACCTTGATTACAGATCATCTTCTTCTAGGCGACATTCTCCAAATCTACGATGTTATAGGACTACCACCAAAATTCAGAGTAAGTTAAAGGAGGTCAGATTTAAGACATAACCAAGAAAGCTGCTCTTGTATAAAGATGCTGTCTGGCCGAAACCATTTGGCTCAGTGGATAGAGCATCCGCCTGTGGACTCAAAGGTCCTAAGTTAGATTCGGGTCCAGTAGGGGGCGTGTAAGAGGCAGCTGAGCAATGTTTCTCTCTATCCCTCTCTCTTCCTCTCCGTAAAAAATCAATAAAATACATATGTTATTTTTTAAAAAAAGACGTTGTCTGCATGACTGATGCTTGTATGCAGATGGTCAGACAAGGGATAAACCCAGCCTTTGGGGGCAGAAGAAAACTAAAAAAGAGAAATTTATTCTTTTATTTTAACAAAATTAAACAATTTCCTTCCAAAGAATATTTTAGAGACAATGCAAAACAGTTCCTAGTTTTCATTTCCACTGTAATTAGTTTCAAAAATGAATAAAATTCTACAGGTTTCAATCCCAAGATTTTTATTCTAATCAATTAAATTTATAAAAGTCTTTTAGAAAGTGTATGTAAAACACAGATTTGCCAATGGTGAAAACTACTCAACAAGATTTAATAAAAATATTGTATTTGGAGAAATCATTTCTATTACCATCAATTCCTAAACTCCCTTTACTTCATCACTTTGGGTTTTGTGTCCTTCTACAGCAGGACAAACTAAGCTGTGGCACAATGGCTTATTCTTTATGACAGGACTCTGTCGGCAGCAGGAAGATTAATCTAGCACAATTGGCTTTAATTAACTTATCGCATCCCCTCACCCACTCCATGGTTCCCCTCACTTTCCCCACAACTTCCCCTAAAATTCCAAACATCACTACAAAGCAGGCAATAGACACCAATGGCACAGTGCAGGGAAGAACTCTGTAGAACACAAGAGGATGCAGATGATATGTTGTGGAATTGTGCACCTGAAATTTACATGATTTTGTTAACCAGTGTCACCCCAATACATTCGATATGAAGGAAAATAAAGAACTCTGTAGAAGCACAAAGCTGCTCTTTAACGGCTACCAATATAAATATGAAGGGAGAAAAAGCCTAAGAGTTTTAAAAAATTAGGTATGACAATAAAGATACAGAACTCCTCTGCATCTGTGTAATAAGTTTATCTGTGACTCCCAAAATATTTTACCATTTTTCATTAAAGCTATGAAGTAACTTCTCAATGTTTTCACTAATATCGAGACTCTACCCTGTATAATGCAACTTTAAATGAAGTCAACTTTTTAATTACGTATATATAAAGATTAATACATTTTTTCACTAATAAAAGAGAAGATTCATTACTAGTCTTAAATTATTTAAAAAAAAAAAACAGAAAGGAGCAATACCTGTGTTGATTAAAACCTAATGACATTTTTCCTTCTAGTATTATGCCCTACTGAGATAAAGAATGGAATTAAACAAAAAAAGACATTAAAAATCAAATGTTGCCAAAACCGGTATGGTTCAGTGGATAGAGCATCGGTCTACTGGCTGAAGGGTCCCAGGTTTAATTCCAGTCAAGGGCATGTACCTTGGTTGCGGGCACATCCCCAATGGGGGGCGTGCAGGAGGTATCAATGTCGCTCACTCATCGATGCTTCTAACTCTCTATCCCTCTGCCTTCCTCTCTGTAAAAAAATCAATAAAATAAATAAATAAATAAATAAATAAATAAATAAATAAATAATGTTTTGCCCAGCCAGTGCAGTTCAGAGGTTGAGCATTGACCCATGAACCAGGAGGTTGCAGTTCCATTCCATAAGAGCACATGCTCAGTTTGTAGGCTCAATTCCAATAGGGGATGTAGAGAAGGCAGCCAATCAATGATTCTCTCCCATCACTGAAATTTCTATCTCGCTCTTCCTCTCCTTTTCTCTTTGTAATCAATAAAAATATATTTTAAAAAAGAAAGAAAAAGAACTTAAGAAAATCAAATGTTTTGACATTACATATAGTCAATCCTAATCTATAAATATTTTCCTAATCCTTTCCTTCTAATAAGAATTGAATAAAACCTTAAAACACTTAAAAGAAATAAGGAAGCATAACTACACAAAAGAAAATTTTCTATACAGTCGAAGACAAAATATTTACAGCAAATGTCTTACTATGTGCTCAGCTGGCATGACTCAGTGGTTGAGCGTCAACCTATGAACTAGGAGGTCATGATTCAATTCCCATTCAGGGTACATGCCTAGGTTGCAGGCTCGATTCGGATCAATGATTCTCTCTCATCATTTATCTTTCCCTCTACTTTCCTCTCTGAAATCAATAAAAATATTTTTAAATGCTTTACTATCTATATATATAAAAGACTAACATGCTAAGTGTCCCTCCATCCTTCTAACAGATCGCTATGATGTGTGCTGACCACCAGAGGGCAAATGCTCAGTGCAGGAGCTGCCATAACATATACTGGCCATTTACAAAGAAATGACACCACAGACCTGGTGCCGACAAAGCAACACTCAGCTTACCCTAAGTGGGACACAGACCCTGGTATCACTCCAGAGCAAAAGCCCACCAAATTGCAGCCAACACTGCTGAGACCCCCTGGTGCAAAATGCAGCCCACAATCCAGCTCAGCCTGAGAACAGTCACTGTGGGCGCCAGGTAATGACATCACATAGCAATGCCCAGCTTCCTCTACCTAACGATTAGCCTCCTTGCAATTTCTTCAGTTCAGGAACACAACTTGCTTGACAGCCAGGTGCAAACATTTTACACTTTAACACATTAAACACCCAGCCTGTTTTGTCTTCCAACAGAAAGTATAGTGTCAGTCACCAGTGACTAACAGGGCGCTTAATGTGTTAACCAAATGTCTGTGAAGTTTTCTCATGCCTCATCTCATAAGTCCTAGAGTAAGTAGATAGGAGACTTGGTAAAATCCTTTTTTTTTTTTTTCACTAGCCAGAAAACGGAGATTTCAAAGTTTAGAAACTTGACCTGACTGAAAAGTAAGAAATGGTGGACCTTAAAAATTACTTCAAGTTTTCTCACTGCACAGAATATAGTCAAACAATGCTGCAGTTAAATATTTCACCTGTTGTTCTGCCTGCATGATCTACAATAATAATCTGCTTCATGTTGATATTTACTGCTGTGTTGCTGATAATTGCCTGAAAGAGAAACGGGTGCTTCACAGGGTTGGAAAAGGCTTAGCTAAATCTGAAAGCAGGTCTAATTAAACAAGTTTATTACATATATATACTGTATGTATGTATGTACATATATATATATATATATATATATATATATATATATAAAGCTAACTTGATTCACCCATGTGTCATTCATATAAAGCTCTCACTGGCACCAATCACACACGTGTTTTGATCTGTCATTGTTGATTGTGAATTTATTTGACACTTCTATTATAGAGAAAAGGCAAACAGTGATATTAAAATATTTATTTCAATTAATTTTCTTTCCTTTCAATGTGCATGAATCCATGCACCGGGCCACTAGTGTCTTATAAAAGGTTTAAATAATATAAAAAGTATTGCCAAAACCGGTGTGGGCCTGCAGACTGAAAGGTCCCAGGTTTGATACCGGTCAAGGGCATGTATCTTGGTTGCGGGCACATCCCCAGTAGGGGGCATGCAGGAGGCGGCTGATCAATGTCTCTCTCTCTCTCTCATTGCTGTTTCTAACTCTCTATCACTCTCCCCTCCTCTCTGTAAAAAAATCAATAAAATATATATATTTTTTTAAGTATTAAGAATGTCCTCTGGCTAATAAACTACAAACAAAACATAAATTTTGAGAAATTCACAAGAAATATAAGTAATAAAATTGAAGTCTTCAATAATCCTACTAATCAAGTAAGTAAAAATTTAAAACTGAAGTGGTTTTTCAGTGATTAAACTATAAAGGATTTCTTTAAAATTTTTAATTAGTTGATTTTTCTTTTTTTTAGAGAGAGAGTAGGGAAAGAAGTAGATAGAGAAGTAGAATGGGAGGAGGAGAGGGAGGGAGGAGAAAAGGGAAGGAGGAGAGAGATTGATTTGTTGTTCCACGTATACATGCATTCATTGGATGATTCTTTTTTTTTAATATATTTTATTGATTTCAGAGAGGAAGGAAAGACAGAACATCCATGAAGAGAATCACTGATCATATGCCTCCTGCATGGCCCCCCACTGGGATCAAGGCGGCAACCCGGGCTCTGGAATCGAACCTGGAACCCTTCAGTCTATAGGCCAACACTCTATCCACTGAGCCAAATGGACTAGGGCTCATTGGTTGATTCTTATATGTGCCCTGACCTGAGATCGAACCTGCAACCCTGGCACATGGGGACAACACTCCAACCAACTGAGCTACCAGGCCAGGGCATAAAGGTTTTGTTTTAATGTACCATGCATGACAAAGATTCAGTGAAACTTGTCCTAACACATATTCCTGCTGACATTATAATGTGATACACCCCTTTAAAGAAGCATTTAAAATTTTTTAATAAAAATAAGAGTTAATATTTAATAAGCATTGTTCTAAAGGCTTTCTGAACGTATACCCTCTTTAATTCCCCCAGTGACCCTAATGTAGGGATTTTATCATAAACCCCCTTTTTTTTTTAATATAGATGTTTATTGATTTCAGAGAGGAAAGGAGAGGGAGAGAGAGAAACATCAATGATAACAGAGAACCACTGATCAGTCAGTTGCCTCCTGCAAGTCCCACACTGGGATCGAGCCCACAACCTGGGCATGTGCCTTGATTGGGAATCAAACTGTGACCTCCTGGTTCATAGGTCAATGCTCAACCACTGAACCACACAGACCAGGCTTCAACCCCTTTTTATAGGTAGGTTAACAAACAGAGAAATAAAACAGTTTATAGAGTCCAACAACTAGAAAGTGATGGAGCCAAAATATGAGACCCAGCAATAAAGACATTAAAGCCTACTCCCCTTTTAAAATATGTATCAAGAATCATAAAATTCTTGTGTATGTATGTGTATGTGTGCATGTGTGTGTGTTAATCCTCACCTGAGGATATTTTTCTAATGATTGTTAGAGTGGAAAGGAGAAGGAGAGACAAAGAGAGAAATATGGATGGGAAAGAAACAATCAACTGGTTGCCTCCCACACATGCCCTGACTGGGGCAGGGACACTTCAGTCTGAAAGCTGATGCTCTATCCACTGAGCCAAACTGGCCAGAGCAAATTGTTCTTTCTTTTAACCTAGTGATCCTGCCTATGGAAATCAGTCCTATAAAAATAATTGAAAATATGAATATGACTACCTACAAAAGTGTCTGCAAAGCATTTTACATGGTATAATTATAAGCAAAAAAAAAAGAAATCGTATTATCAAGAAAAATGGAGGAGCAGCGTTGACAGAGGATGTTTATATTAGTTTACTCAATAGAAAATTAAACTCCTTTAAAAATGTTACGTGTAATACTTTCAACAATAAAGAATTTAAATTATGCCAAAACCGGTTTGGCTCAGTGGATAGAGCGTCAGCATGCGGGCTGAAAGGTCCCAGGTTCGATTCCGGTCAAGGGCATGTATCTTGGTTGCGGGCACATCCCCATTAGGGGGCGGGCAGGAGGCAGCTGGTTGATGTTTCTCCTTGATGTTTCTAACTCTCTATCCCTCTCCCTTCCTCTCTGTAAAAAAAATCAATAAAATAAATTTAAAAAAAAAAGAACTTAAATTAAAAAATGTTATGAAGATTAATGACATGGAAATTTTCTTTTACATGTCAAGCACAGAAGTAGCCTACTAAATCTAGAGTAATATACCATCATTAATATAATGAAAACAAAATATGCCTATGGAAAAAGAGATCAAAGTAACAGTATCTGTGTAAGAGTAGTGTGATGAATTTTTTTCTCCATGTTCCACATTTTCTGTAATAAAAAATACAGTTAAAAAATTTTTTTCAGTGATTGAAACAACAGATTTCTACAATTTGAAATCCACAGGGTATATGATGATAGCAGAAGAAACTCAGGTTCAACCTGAAAAAGGCAATGTTTTTTTACTCCTCATCAGAGGATATTTTTTCTATTGATTTTTAAAGAGAGTGAAAGAGAGGCAGAAGGGGGGAGGGAGGTTAAAGAGAGAAACATCAATTGGTTGCCTCCCACTGGGAAGTGAACCTGCAACTAAGGCACATGTCCTTGACTAGAAATCAAACCCATGACTTTCATTCCAAAGACCAACACTCTAACCACTGAGCAACCGACCAGGCTTGACATGCCTTTAGTACACAGGATAACCTAGTTATATTTCAAAAACTTTAGAAAAGAATTATTTCATAATGTAATCCCTGTCATGCTGCCTTTAAACTAAACTAATTCTTTTTTATCCAAAACTCAAAATTAATGCCAACCTATCACTATTATTCCAGAGACCTTGAAAGAAAAAGCCTCTTAATAACACAGGGAGGCTAATAGTTACCATGACCTGGATTAGGACTCAAAAATACTAGACTGGTAACTATCAATGAGGTATCATAAATAAACACATTATATGGAATTTTGGCAATAAAAAAACTTCAGAATATTTTTTCAAATGTGAAACGATCATTAAGTTCTTTACCTGGTATCATTTTCCAATGGCATCAATAACAAGGATCAAGAACAGAACCTCAGGGCAAAAAAGTAAACAAACAAATAAATAAATAAGAACCTCAAGGCACTTGACACCAACAGTGTGCCACTGCAATGCCTGCACAGCCCAGCTACTTCGGATGGAACAGGCCCTCCCTGCCCTGGAAACAAGAGGAAGGGATTTGAAAAGGGTTAATTGGCTGAAACCGGTTTTGCTCAGTGGATAGAGCATCGGCCTGCAGACTGAAAGGTCCCAGGTTCGATTCTGGTCAAGGGCATGTATCCTGGTTGCGGGCACATCCCCAGTAGGGGGCGCGCAGGAGGTGACTGATGGATGTCTCTCTCTCATCGCTGTTTCTCTCTATCCCTCTCCCTTCCTCTCTGTAAAAAAAACCAATAAAATATATTTAAAAAAAGAAAAAGAAAGAAAAGGGTTAATTGGAGGAGTAAAGGGTCACTAAAAAGGCTAGTAAGAAGGCTGTATGGTAAAGACAAAGGAAAAATAAAAGCAGAGAAGTAAAGCCAGCAATTAGAAAGAGAGAACAATTCCTGATATAATTATACTAGAAGCCCAATGCACGAAATTCATACACTGGGAGCGGGGGGAGCTGGGGGGGTGCACGGGGTGGGGGCTCCCAGCTGGGCCTGCGCCCACTCAGAGTCAGGGACCCCTCGCTCCTTACCGCCCCCACCTGCTTGCTGCTCCTTACAGCTCAGCAGGCTCACTGATCCTTAGTGCTGCTGTGGAGCTGGGAGAGGCTCCCACCACCACTGCTGTGTTCACCAGCAGTGAGCTTGGCTTCTGGCTGAGTGGCACTCCCCTTGTGGGAACACACTGACCATCAGGGGGCAGCTCCTGTGTTGAGCACCTGCTCCTTGGTGGTCAATTCATGTCATAGCCATCAATCATTCTGGTCATTCTGCAGAAATGGTCGCTTAGGCTTTTATTATATAGATGGGGAGAGGGGATTTAGACTTTGATTTATTCCCAATCTGCATCACTCTTAAAAACAAAACAAAAGAAAAAAAAAAACACTCTGGCTGTGTGGCTCAATTAACTGGAGGATTGTTCCATTCATCAAAAAGTCCCAAGTTTGATTCCTGGTCAGGGCACATATCTAAGTTGTGTGTTTGATCCCCAGTTGGGGCGCATATGGGAGGCAACCAATCAATGTTTCTCTCCCACATCAATGTTTCTTTTTTTCACTCTCCCCCCTCCCCCCAAAAAAATCAATAAAAGCATATCTCAGGTAAGGATTAAAAAAAAGAAGAAGAATGTAAACATAATGATTATCAAAAACTTTGTACTCTGTGTTCGGGGATACAATGTTGAGAAGCCATAGGCACTGTCCAAGACACTAGTAGTCTAATCTGTCCCTCTGTTGTAATTTGGCTTAACTGCAAAAACCTTGAACCTCAGTTCTAGGTCTCAATATGGCAGCAAGAGGTTTGTCACTGTACTTTCCTACTAATTATACTTGAAATGATAAAGTTTGTGCAAATTTACTTAATAAATTAGGGCACTTCATCGTTATCTCTCTAACAACTTCACTCATTTCAACATACTTTCTTGGGTCCAATCAAAAAATATACCCTGAGCCGAGACCTGTTTGGCTCAGTGGATAGAGCGTCAGCCTGTGGACTGAAAGGTCCCAGGTTCGATTCCGGTCAGGGGCATGTACCTTGGTTGCAGGTGCATCCCCAGTAGGGGGCGTGCAGGAGGCGGCTGATTGATCTATCTCTCTCATCGATGTTTCTTTCTATCCCTCTCCCTTCCTCTCTGTAAAAAATCAATAAAATATATTTAAAAAAAATATATATATATATATATACCCTGAAATGCACACAACACACAATCTACCAAAACCCAATCACACTCCTAAGAGACATCATTAATCAGGTGACTTCCAACACTAATACTGGTATTTATGTCCTAAACTGTTCCATTCAAGGACTTAGCTTTGAGGGGAAACCTCCATCCCTCCCACATCCAAGATAGTTTACTTTAAAGAGCACTTTACTTTTTGAGAAAAAAAAATCCTTATTCTGGGGGCTATGCACCCCTACAAAGCTTTTGTATAAGTTTCAGGGGGTCACTGAACCTTCTCCTTTAAATTACACAAAATTTATATAGCTACATTCCTGTCTCATTCTTCTGTAGAAAGTGGGGATATATCCAAAAGGATCTATAATCCAAAAAGAGATTAAGAATGCCCCCGCCCCCCAAGATTTCACCAAAGCCACAGACCTGACTGACAATTTTCCTCTCTTCATTCTCCTGCTGAATTCCTGCACCTTTAAAGCTAATGAAATTAATCAAGTGTTTACTGTATGTCAGACACCATGCTAAGCACTTCACATGCATGAATTTAATTATCACAATAACCATAAGAAGTAGACACTATTATTAACCCACTTAAGAGTTGAAGCAACTAAAGCACCAAGAAGACATTTGCTAAAAATCACATAGCTACTCCGCTTGAAAAGTGTAAAACTTCTCAGAATGAAATGTGGCTGCTTTTGTACACTTCTCTTGGCTAATTGTCTTTCTGTTTAATGCTCGCTTGAGTCAGAGAGAAAATTAAGTGAGTTTTTTTGTCAAAAACTCATCTCTGCTAGGCTGACAACTTATAATTAGATCTTCGGTTCAAGAAAGACCATAAGCACAGCTGGTGTGACTCAGTGGGTGAGAACCAACCCATGCACCAGGAGGTCATGGTTTGATTCCCAGTCAGGGTTGTGGGCTTCAACCCCCCCGGTGGGGGGCTGTGCAAGAGGCAGCCAATGTTTCCCTCTCATCGATGTTTCTCTCTTCCTTCCTGTCTCTAAAAGTCAATAAAAACATCTTTAAAAAAAAAAAGAGAGAGAGAGAGAAAGACCATAAGTACCACAAATGTTGAAAGGGGAACATGAAAGACACTTGTCCCAGGATAAAACTTAGTATGAGGTTTTTAAAATAAGCAGCTCATCAGTTATGAGTTATCTCTTTGGAGGTAGAAAAAAGCTGAAGAATCTACAGAAAATACTAATACTAAAACTAAATTAATACTAATACTAAGCCGAAACCGGTTTAGCTCAGTGGATAAAGCGTCGGCCTGCGAACTGAAAGATCCCGGGTTCGATTCTGGTCAGGGGCATATATCTTGGTTGCGGGCACATCCCCCGTGGGAGTCATGCAGGAGGCGGCTAGCAATCAATGTCTCTCTCTCATTGATGTTTCTGGCTCTCTATCCCTCTCCCTTCCTAAAATCAATAAAATATATTAAAAAAAAAAAAGAAGAGTTGAACTTAAAAAAAAACACACAAAAAACAGTAATACTAAGTAAATTTAGTAAGGTAAAAGAATATAAGACCAATAAATAAATCAATTATTATACCTCAGGAGTTAGCCCAATTTCTTTTACTGCAAAACCCCAGTGTAGTAGTCCCCTCCAAAATCAAGTTTGCTTTACCACCTTTAAAAGAAATCAATTGTATTTCTATATAGTAGCAACAATTTATAAATGAAATTAAGAAAACAACTCAACTTACAACAACATCAAAAAACATTAAATACTTAGGAATAAATTTAACAAAAAGCACAAGGCATAAACACTGAAAATTATAAAATATTGCTGAAAGAAATTAAAAAAGATCAAATGAAAGAGATACACGATTCCATAATTGGAAGAGTAAGGTAATCCCTATCAAAAGTCCCATAGATTTTTTTGTAGAAGTTGACAGGCTAACCATAAAATTTATATGGAAACTGTATAGGCAAAACAATTTTGGAAAAGAACAAAGCTAGGGAAATTACATTCCTGATTTCAAAACTTATAATTAATAAATAGTAATCATGTTACTGTAGTATTGGCATAAGGATAGACATATAGATCAAAAGAACAGAAGAGAATCCAGACATAAACCCACTTTTATAATCAAGTGATTTTCAACAAAGGAGCCATAACAATTCAATGAGGAAAGGACAGTCTTTTCAACAAATGGTGCTGAAACAACTATATGTCCATATACAAAATAAACTCAGAGCTTACCTCACACCATCCCCAAAAATTAACTCAATATGTAAGCATTAATCTTAATGTAAAACCTAACACTATAAAAGCTTAGAGAAGTAAGCACAGATCTTTTTCTAAATTGGGTTAGGCAAAGAGCTCTTACATATGAAACCAAAATCATAATCCATAAGGGGGGGAAAATGATAATTTGGACTTCATCAAAATTAGAAATGTCAGCATTTCAAAAGATACTACTTAAAAATTAAAAGAATAAGCTACAGAGAGGGAACATGTAACTTATAAAGGGCTTGTATCAAAAATATATAAAGGCAAACTATAGAGATTAAAAACAAAGTGGTTGCCAGGTGTTAGGAAGAAAAGAGGGATGTAACTGGAACACAAAAGGATTTTTAGGGAAGTAAAGAACTCTAGATGTCATAAAAATGGATACATGTCATTATACATTTGTCAAAATCCATAGCATGTACACCACCAAAAGTGAAATCTCACATCAAACTATGGACTCTGGGTGACGAAAATGTGTCAGTGTAGGTTCATCAGTTATAACAAATGTACCACTCTGGTGGGGGATGTTGATAATGGGGGAAGCTACACATGTATGAGGGCAGAGGGTATATGAGCAATCTAGGTACCTTCTTCTCAGTTTTAACATAAAATTGCTCTAAAAAAGTCTAATAATATACATACTAGAGGCCTGGTGCATGAATTTGTGCATGAGTGGGGTCCCTAGGCCTACTTGGCAATCAGGGCTGATCAGGACCAGACCAATCAGAGCCTGCCAGCCAGGGGGGAAGAATAAGGCATGACAGGTGGGTGGCTGACCCCAAGGAGTGAGTTGGCCCTCAGCCCCCCTGGAAAAGAGGTTGCATCTGCCACTACCCATCCCCAGGTCCCCGTCCCAACCTGGGGCCTAACGGCCCTAGTGGAGGAGAGAAGGCAATGGTCGCTAGGCTGGACGTGGAAGGAACAGACACTGGATACT
>JAAGEH010000307.1:74280016-74298588 GCA_011751065.1 Lasiurus cinereus
ACACACACACACACACACACACACATACACAGAACTCTTATGACTCAAAACTAAGACACAACATCCCCCCAAATAGGATAGATTTAAGTTGATATTTAAACCAAGATACAGAAATGATAAATAAGCAATTCAAAACATGCTCACCAACATAAATTATTACAGAAGTGCAAATTAAAACTACAATGAGGTATCACTACACACCCCTAGAATGGCCAGAAATCAAAGACACATAATTCTAAGCATCAGCAAGGATGTGAACCTTCATACAATTTTAATAATGTAAAATGGTACAGGCACTTTGAAAGATTTGGAAGTTCTCAAAAAGTTAAACATGCACTAACCATATCAGCAAGCAATTTCCATTCCTAGTATCTCCCCAGAGAAATGGAAACATTTGTCCAAGGACATGTAAGTAAATATGGTAGTAGCATTATTCACTGTAGACAAAATATGAAAACAATCCAAATGTCCATCAATTGGTGAACTGATAAAGTGTGGTACATCCATACAATGGAGTACTAGTCATCAACATAAAGAAGCAAACTGCCGAAACCGGTGTGGCTCAGTGGATAGAGTGTCGGCCTGCGGACTGAAGGGTCCCAGGTTTGATTCCGGTCAAGGGCATGTACCTTGCTTTCGGGCACATCCCTAGTAGGAGATGTGCAGGAGGAAGCTGATGGATGTTTCTCTCATCAATATTTCTAACTATCTCTTCTCCCTTCCTCTCTCTGTAAAAAATCAATAAAATACATTTTTAAAGAAGCAAAAACTGTTGGCCCTGGCCAGATAGCTCAGCTGATTAGAGCATCATCCTGATGCACCAAAGTTGCAAGTTCAATCCCCGATCAGGGCACATAAAATGAACTAATGGCCCTAACAGGTTTGGCTCAGTAGATAGAGCATAGGCCCGCAGACTGAAGGGTCCTAGGTTCAATTCCAGTCAACGGCACGTTCCTCGGATAGAGGCTCCAACCACGGCCCTGGTCCTGGCCTCTGTGGTAGACACCAATGGATGTATCTCTCTCACTTCCATGTTTCTCTCTAGCAGCTTCTCCCCATCCCCTCCACTATTTCAAAAAAGCAATGGGAAAATATCCTCGACATAGTTTTAATAATGAGAAATAAAAAAATAAATAAGAGCAGTTATTTCCAAATCCACTTTGTATAAATTTTTTAAATGAACTGATTAATGTGTTAATAAGGTAGAACAATAAATCGATGTCTCTCTCAAATCTATAGTAATAAAAGCATAATATGCTAATTAGACCAGATGTTCTTCCAGACGACCTTCCAGACGAAGCCTGAGCTGTGAAGGCTGCCGCAGTGGCCAGAGGCAATGCAGAGGCAGCCGCTGCAGAAGTAGGGGCCAAGCCCTTAAGTGAACTTAATGCATTGGGCCTCTAGTCAATAAATTGAAAAAAATTTTAAAGAAACTATTGATACATGCAACAACATGGATGGACCACAAGGACATTTTTCCAATAGAGGTGTAACACTTGGAGGTTAGCTAATGGAACTGTCCATAGATATTTACCTTCTTTTATTGGCAAAAAAGACTATTGTCTTCCAATCCACAAGTGTAATCTTGCCTGTTGGCATTTCGTTTTTGACCCATAAATTGAAGACACTGGAATAGATGACTTTGAAGTTCTTTCTGGTTCTGGGTTGAATAACTTGAAAGTGAAAGCTAGGCAAATATTTGTTGATTGGAATAAAAAAATCATTTGGGTTTTCATTCTGGTCCCTATAAATAAGACAAATGAGATAGTGCACCAGTGTGGCTCAATGGTTGGGCATCAGTCTATGAACCAAGAGGTCACAGTTGACTCCCAATCAGAGCACAAACCCAATTCTTTTGGGGAACATGTGGAAGGCAACAGATCAATGATTCTCTCTCATCTTTGATGTTTCTATCGTCCTCTCCTTTTTTCTTCCTCTCTGAAATCAATTTTTTTTTTTTAATGACAAATGGGGTGTAAGCCTCCTACATACCATCTTCCCTCTTGTTGCCAAGGTTGTTTTTCTAACCAAGAGACAATGTAACTATTTAAAATTTTCAATGGCTCCCTATTGCCTACAGTAAAATTTTGAAATTGCCAACTTACTTTCCCTTCCTCATTTTCTCACATACAGGATTGCAATTTCTCTTGTAAGCATGGCATTTTTTCCTCAGCTTTACTGAGGTGTAACTGACAAATAAAATTATAAGATATTTAAAAAGTGTATATCATGATGATATGATATACTGTACATAAACACTGTGAAAGATTCCTCCCATCTAGTTAGTTAATAATCCATCATATCACATTGTTTTTTGGTGAGAATATTTAAGTTCCAGTCTCTTAGCAAATTTCAATCATGTAACACAGTGTTATCAACTATACTCACCATGTTATACATTAGATCCTCAGACCTTTTTTATGTTATAGCTGAAAGCTAGACTGGAGTTCTTTAAAAAGCAAAAACCACAGTCAGACACACCTGGATTCAAATTCTGACACAATCACTAAGTGATCTTCCTGAAACTTAGCTCCTTCACCTGTAAAGCTAGACCTAATGATTCTACTGCATGTGACTGTTAAAAATATCAAATGAAATAACACTGGTCAGCTCAGTTGTGCCTAGCTCATGAAGGCCATGTACTAGTTCCTCACTCACCCCATTTCTTCAGTCAAGTTGATTTAACTCTTCAAGACTCAACACAGATGTTTCCTTTATTCAATACCCATGCTTTAAGTTCTTCATTCTCTAAGCCTCCTCAGTCCTTTGCGATATCTTCCATTGTAGGACTTGTCATTTTGCATTATAATTTACACAATGTAAGTAAAAAATAAGGATAGGAATTGTGTCTTATTTAGTTTCTTCAGTATATGGTGCATAAATGGTCAGTAACATCTTCTTAAGCATTGGTAGAAAATAGGCAAAGTAGCCCTGCCTGAAAATAAAACACATGCTTGAAGAACCAACTTTGAAATAAACAGATTTTAGCTCGGCTATAATCTCACTAACTTTTCATAGCCATTTTAATATCTGATTCCTTCCCTTCTTTCATGTGAGTGGGGAAAATGAAAAAAGCATGACTACAGTAGAGAAAGAATCAAGAGCCCAAGCCCTGTGCCTCCTGTATTATTTCTACCTCTGGAAAACGTTTTATGTGTTTAATAGTATTAAACACAACCCTTAATTATAACATTGTTGTACAAGAGACAAACAGGTGGTCATATTCAATGACAGATAACAAACTTATTCCAAAGTCAAATGTGAATATTTGGACTAACATAAATCTTACCCTCTATGATGTTTAGTAGTGCTCTACATCAAATAGTTCCAGTTCTTCCTTCACAGATAAAACAGGATTTCACTTCCCTGCCTCCTTCCTTAGGTGCTCCCACTGCTCTTCTTGGGCCAGTGATACATACACAGGAGTGACACCGCCACATCTAGAGGGCTGTCAGAAGCTAGAGCATTGTCTATCCTGCTATCTTCCTCCCTTGACAAGTATGGAAGGACAGGTGTAGATGCTGTACAGCTCCTAAACCGGCCCATCATAAAAGTGTAGCATGAATAAGAAATACACCCCTAAGAACTGAGGCTCCTTTTTTCCACAGTATGTTCTAGACATTCTGACATACACATACACATACATCATCATCATCATCATCATCATCATCATCATCATCATCTCTAGTTTGGAGAATGTTCTACACAAAGTTGGAACTCAGGCTTATTAGCAAACTTTTAAAATATGGAATACATTTAAGGACATTTTTTTAAAGAAAAAAAAGTCCAAAGGTTAGCAAAATAATAAAAAAATTGAGTAAAAATATTTTTAGAAGTAACTGTACATAAAAGGCTAACGTGTATGTGGGGTAATATAAAAATGACAGCATGTTATCACTCCCGTATTTACCCAAAAACGAATACTTCTACTTCCTTACCCTGCTGGGGCCAAAAAATTAGGAACTCGGGTTCAACAGAGCATTGCAAGCAGTCACTATCACTGAATTGGGACTGGCCCTCAATATAAAATCTATCTGCATCTCCAGTCTTCAATATCATCCATCTAGCTCACTAGGCCTATGGAAATAAACCGATTGCTCTGTTTCCTTACTCCACACGCTAAAGACTGTTGGATACTTCTGCAATGTCTACTCTCGCTCTTGTAACACTCTAAATCTATTCTAGGAAGCAATGGACTAGGCTAAGGACTACATCCCCAGCCTCCTCTGCAGCTACATATGGTCATATGGCTACATTCCAGCCAATTACACACAAGCTGAAGCCTAGGTTATTTCTTAGAGAGTGTTTTAATGAAAGGGATTGTCTTGGCTGTTGGATTTTTTTTTTTAATGGGATGTGGGTGCAATGACTAGGGCTCTAGAAGCCATCATGGAACATGACAACAAAGGCCATATCCTAGAACTATGAGATAAAATGAGCCAAGTCCCTGACACCTATGCATCACTGAGGCCACAAACTAGCCCTAGAGCCTACTCTCCAGACTGTGATATGAGAGAAATAAATACTCCCATTCAAGTCACTATTATTTTGAGGTTTTTCTATCATGTAAAAATAAATCTAACCCAGGTCCAGAAATAGAACCAGGTATTCTGACACAGAGTTTGTGATACTCCAAATATATGAGACTTCTGTATAAGTCAAAAAAGTAGTATCATACTTTTTTGAAGGTTGACATTCATAGTTCTTTTATCTTTCCATTACATATTATCTAATTATAGTCAAACCCACTGTGACAGCTACATTTAAATACCACTTAAATTCCCCAATAATAAAAATCCATTTCGGAAAAGAAACCAAGATGGCAGCAAGGGGAACGCCTAAACTATTGCCTGCACGATTTCAAAATTACAACTAAAAGACAGAATGGACACCACCCAGAACCACAGGAAAGCTGGCTGAGTGGAAATTCTACAACTAGAAGTAAAGAGAGGGGCTCACAGAGACTCAGAGGAGCTGCAAAAAGCTGAGGTATGGAGACATGCGCATGGAGAGGACGGAGACACGTGCGTGGCGGAGTACCTGACTGGATTCCTCTAGCGGGAGAGAGTCGGAAAATCCCAACTGCACTGAACCCCAGCTCCGGGCAAGACTCATACAGAGGGAGTCTGGACTGTCATGAAAAGGGAGGAGTGCACAGAAACTTAACGGAGCCACAAAAGGCAGAGATCTGGAGGCGCATGCAAAGAGAAATGACAGCTGATTATGCTGCAGGCTTTCTCTAGCGGGAGGAAAACAGAACCTCCCAACTGCACTGAAATCCAGGTCCAACTGCACTGAATCCCAGTTTCAGGTCAGACCCTGGGGAGCCAGGCTCATACAGGTCCCTAGAGCACACAGAAACTCAGGGGAGCCAGAAAAGCAGAGGTCTGGAAGTGTGTGCGTGTGCACAGAGAGGGCCGCAGCAATTACCCAGAAGCCCTGAGACCCAGGGGCTGCCGTGTAGGGCAGGGCTGACGGGAAGCCAAGGCTGTCTGCTCAGCCCTGAGACTCTTACCACATCCAAGCCCAGCACAGAGGCTGTTGCAATCTTGCAAGTCTTAAGGCTGAGTCCAGCAGAGAAGTTCTCCAGGAGCAGACACAGCTGATCCTCACAACCAACTGGCTTGCAGGTCAATTCCCCCCAGTGATAACAACAACAATCAAGACTTAACTACAACAATACTGTCCACAAAGGGGTGCACCAAGAGTGTCCACCTCAGGTAACTGGGGAGGCAGAGCTACTGGGCTATATAGGACACCTAGCACACAAAGCTACTCTACCAACTCAGGGAAGCAGGGAAAATGTGGAGACAAAGGAACAGATCACAAATGAAAGAAATAGAGGAAAAAAAATAAATGTATATGGAGTTCAAAACCACGGTTATAAAATTTTTCAAGAATTTCCTAGAAAAGATGGATAAATTTAGAGAGACCCTCGAGGATATGAAAAAGTACCAACTAGAAATTAAACATACACCGACTAAAATAAAAAATATTATACAGAGACCTAACAGCAGACTAGAGGAACACAAGAATCAAGTCAAGGATTTGAAATACAAAGAAGCAGAAAACACTCAACTGAAAAAGCAAAAAGCAAAAAGAATCCAAAAATGTGAAGATAGTGTAAGGAGCCTCTGGGACAACTTCAAATATACCAACATCAGAATTATAGGGGTGCTAGAAGAAGAGAGAGAGCAAGATACTGAAAACCTACTTGAAGAAATAATGACTGAAAACTTCCCCTACCTCATGAAAGAAATAGACTTACAAATCCAGGAAGCACACAGAAACCCAAACAAAAGGAATCCAAAGAGGACTACACCAAAATAAAATTATATTTTATCCTAATTAAAATATCGAGCAAAAGGCAAAAAGAGAATATTAAAAGCAGCAAGAAAAAAACAATTAATTACCTACAAGGGAGCACCCATAGGATTGTCAGCTGATTTCTCAAGAGAAACTATACAGGCCAGATGGGAGTGGCAAGAAATATTCAACGTGATAAACAGCAAAAACCTACAACCAAGATTACTCTATCCAGCAAAGCTATCATTCAGAATTGAAGGTCAGATAAAGAGCTTCACAGATAAGAAAAAACTAACGAAGTTCATTAGCATCAAACCAGTATTATATGAAATGCTGAAAGGTATTCTTTAAGAAGAGGAAGAAGAAAATGGTAAAGATAAATATTATGAACAACAAATATATATCTATCAACAAGTGAATCTAAAAATCAAGTGAATTGAAAATCTGATGATCAGAATAAACTGGTGAATATAATAAAATTAGGGGCATAGAAAGGGAGTAGACTTATAATTCTCAGGGGGAAAGAGGTGAGGGAGGTGCAGGAAGAAACTGGACAAAACTCATACACCTATGGATAAGGACAATGTGGGGGGAGGTAAGGGCAGAGGGTGGGGTGGGAGCCAGGTGGAGGGGAGTTATAGGAGGGGAAAAGAGGAACAATTGTAATAATCTGAATAAAGATTTATTTTAAAAAATAAAAATAAAAATTCATTTCTATTTTAAAATACCTTTACTGAAATGAGAAGCAGAGGATAGAAGACACCATCATTGAACTATCTCTGTAAAGGAAGCCAAAAATGATGATTTTTATCATACACATCTCAAATATATTTCTGTTCTCAGAGTCTCTTAATTCCCAAAATCATCTGCTTTCAACTTATATAGCTATATAAAAAGCCACCATAAAAACTAACATATGTAAACAACACAATTCTATTTATTCATAATTTTGCAATCTGGGCAAGACTCACAATCTGGGCAAGGCTCACTGATCTTATTGTGGTCACCTGACTTTGGGCAGAACTCAGCTGGGACATGGGGATAGCTGGGCCTCCCTGTTTCCTTACTCCATATGGATTCCTCAGCAGGGTATGATCTAGTTTCTTGCATGATGACTCAAGGCTCCAATCTTGCAAAAAGTGGAATTTCCAGCCTTCTTAAAAAGTAGGCCCCAAACTTAGCACTGTGTCATTTCTGCTGCATTCTATTGGGTAAAGTCAGTCACAGAGCTAGCCAAGAAACTGGATTCAATAGCATGAGTCCAGCAGGCTTCGTTCACTGGGAGTCACCAATGCAACAGACTGCCTCTTCCCCTTTATTTACCTATAGGTTAACACCTTATGTATGACTTTTGGCATGCTGTAATCTTCCTAGGGCTCAGCTACCTATAAAATGAGGGGATAGACTAAATGTTCTCAGAATTCTCATCTAGTCTTTAAATTCTATAACTCTTTAGGTACATTGTTACTTTATATGCAACTAGGTGCTCACTCCAAACACATGGTACATGATGTCATCAGGATCCCAAAGATCAGGAAATTAGGAAGTTTTTGCTAGGATTCACTTAAAATGGAATTAAGAACAAAAACACACAGACTTCACTATGACCATCAACTATGTTGCTTCTGCTGTACAGTGGTACCTCGAGATACGAGTTTAATTCGTTCCGTAACCTTGAGGTGTGGGAAACTATGAGACGCTTGAGTCGCAGTAAACTGGTGGGTCCTGTGCAGGCGGCCGATCCGCGAGATTACTCCTATCTCAAATGTTGCTCGTATTTCAAAGCAAAAATCGCTTGCTCGACGGCTCGTATCTCAAAAATCTCGTATGTTAGGGCACTCGTATCTCGAGGTGCCACTGTAAATGGATTGTATAAATGGATTAAAAGTGACCCGACCATAAAAGACTTTTTAAAAATCACTTTAAAACCACCTTACATTCCAGCTGGCATGGCTCAGTGTTTGAGCATTGACCTTTAAAACCAGGAGGTCAAGTTTCAATTCCTGGTCCGGCATATGCCCAGGTTGCAGGCTCAATCCCCAGTGGAGAGCATGCAGGAGACAACCAATCAATGATTCTCTCATCACTGATGTTTCTATCTCTCTCTCCCTCTCTGAAATAATAAAAATATATTCTTTGAAAAATAAAAAACCCCACTTTATTGTAAGTCTCTTTTGAGCCCTAATCAAAGATCACTATAAAAGCATTAATAAGTCTGGGTAATGAAAATTTTTGAAATGATTCTGTAATAACATTACCATACATAGAATTACCATCTATAGAATTGTTGTGGTTGCTTTTCATGTGTTACTCATAATATGAAATATTCTATAGAAATTTCTGACATAAGTGGTGTTTTTTTTTAATATTTTATTGATTTTTCTTTTTTTTTATAGAGAGGGAGAGTGATAGAGAGTTAGAAATATCAATGAGAGAGAATCATTGATCAGCTGCCTCTTGTACACCCCCTACTTGGGGATGTGCCCACAACCAGTATTATATGAAATGCTGAAAGGTATTCTTTAAGAAGAAAAAGGTAAAGATAAAAATTAGGAACAACAAATACGTATTTATCAACAAGTGAATAAAAAAATCTGATGAACAGAATAAAGTGGTGAATATAATAGAATCAGGGGCATAGAAAGGGAGTGGACTGAAAATTTTTCCGGGGGCAGGGGGGGGGTAAGAGGTTTGGAGGGTGTGAGAAGAGACTGGACAAAAATTGTACACCTATGGATTCAGATAGTGAGGGGGGAGGTAAGGGCAGAAGGTGGGGTGGGAACTGGGTAGAGGGGAGGTATGGGGGGGTGGGGAAAAGGAACAATTGTAATAATCTGAACAATAAAGATTTATTAAATTGAAAAAAGAAAAAGAATAGATGGTGTCCCCAGAATCTGGTTTTCTCGTTTGTAAAACAAGGCTACAGTTTTAAATTACAGTTGATCCTTGAACAACATGGGTTTGAACTGCACAGGTACACTTATACTGAATTTTTTCAATAAATATTGTAAATGTATTTGCTCTCCCTTATGATTTTCTTAACATTTTTCTCTAGTTTACTTTATTGTAAAACACAGTATATAACATATATAACTCTGCTGGGGAGCTCAGTTAGTTAAGAGTTATCCTGATACACTAATGTTGAGGATTCGATCAGAACACATATAAGAATCAACCAATGAGTATAAATGCATGCGTAAATAAGTGGAACACACTAATATTTCTCTCTCAAGTAAATGAAGAGAATTTTTTTTTAATTACATTTTTTTTTTTTTTTACTGTTCAGGGATTCAGTGCCCAACCCCCACATTGTTCAAAAGTCAACTACATTGGCCTTTTTTAAATTGTATTTGTATTGATGATTTCAGAGAGGAAGGGAGAAGGATAAGGAGAGATAGAAACATCAATGATGCAAGAGAATCATTGATTGGCTACCTCCTGCAAGCTCCTACTGGGGGATCAAGCCCACAACCCTGACATGTGTCTTGACTGGGAACTGAATCCTGACACTCTGGTTCATAGGTCAATGCTCCACCACGGAGCCATGCTACGTGAGCTGTATTGGCTGCTTAAAAATTACATTGAGCCCTAGCTGATTTGGCTCAGTGGATAGAGTGTTGGCCTGCAGACTGAAGAGTCCAGGATTTAATTCAGGTCAAGGGCACATATCTTGGTTGCAGGCTCCTCCCTGGCTGGAGCCTTGGTGGGGATTCATGAGGGAGGCAACCAATCCATGTGTTTCTCTCATGTTGATATTTCTCTTTCACTCTCTAAAAATCAATGGAGCTCTAACAGGTTTGGGTCAGTGGATAGAGCACTGAAAGGTCCCAGGTTCGATTCCGGTCAAGTTATGCACCTTGGTTGCGGGCACTTCCCCAGTGGGGCATGTGCAGGAGGCAGCTGATCGATGTTTCTAGCTCTCTATTCCTCTCCCTTCCTCTCTGTAAGAAATCAATAAAATATCCGAGACCAGTCTGGCTCAATGACAGAGCATCGGCATGTACCTTGGTTGCGGGCACACTCCCAGTGAGGGGTGTGCAAGAGGCAGCTGATTGATGTTTCTAACTCTCTATCCCTCTTCCTTCCTCTCTGTAAAAAAATAAATAAATAATATATTTAAAAAAAAGAAATCAATAAAATATATTAAAAGTCAGTGGAAAAATATCCTCAGGTAAGGATTAAAAAAAGGAGAAAAAGAATTCACAGTGTAAGATATAAAAATGTTGAATCACTATATTGTACATCTGAAACTAATATAACACTAAGATTGTACTTATACTTGAATAAAAGTATTTTTTTAAATTTCATCAAAAGTATATACTCCCCAGAAATACTCTTGTTTATTATGTATCCTTTCAAATTATTTCTATGCACAAAATATATAGTTTGGGCTCTTTACAAAAAAAAAAAAAAAAAGTTCTAAACTTACTGCTTTGCAACTCTTGGAAATTGTTTCCTCAAATCAACAAATGTTATCATAGGTCTACTCTACCCCTCTGTCCTGACAAAAACTACATGTCTGTCCACTGATGGGTATTTTGTTGTTGCCAATTCTTCTATACTGTTTTTCTACTTTTCTCTGCTGCCATAAGCATCTTTGTACATATGTACATACTTGCCCATTTATATTGGGAATATATTGATTTCCTTTCTTATTTTTATGAACTTTCTGGGTCCCTTTTCCCCATCTCCCAAGGGTAAATATTTTAATCCTTTTACTATTTTCTACTCTCCATATTCTCAGGTTTCAGATAAATCACATCTTTAATCGGCTATCCTAATCTAGCTCCTAAACTCCAACTCTACATCCCAGTACTCCCAGATATTTCCATTCTCTAGACATCTAAGTCAAGTACTTTGAAATTCCTCCTCTGCATTGATTGAAATCCCTCTCCCTTTCCAACCCACTACCAACAGCCTACCCTCTGCCCTGATTATTTCATACTGTGACTACTGCAAGAGCCTATTCTCTCTGCCTACAGATAAGTCCTCTCCTCATATTAACATCAGGGTGGTTTTCCTAAAATAGTTAATATCAAATCACCAAGTATTAGATACCTTCATTCAATAAAGTAATGAATACAAAGTAATTTAATAGCATTCTGTCCTTAGGAAGACTGCAAATATCTGCTTTCAAAGCATTAATTTACAAAATAAAATAACCAGGGGCATAAAACATTAATTGAAGACCTGAAGCACACCCAAGGGCCACAGATTAAACCTAGCCCACAGTGTGTAGTCCCAAATAGTGCTGTGGATCTTAATTAACTGAAAATACTTAAAAATTAAGAGATTTCACATAAAAACCATAGTATCTAAAAGCAATGTCTCCCAGTCTCACATGGCAACCACCAGCCAGATTGTCTATGGGTTGCACGTAGGCAAGGCCCATGGGCTCCTGGGACTCTCCAGGTTTTCATTCACTATTTTCCACAAAGGCCTCAATGCCAGCTGTCATTCAGGATCTTATAAGCCGCAAGCAACTCACTTAAATTACCTACCTGGTCCTTGTAAACAGTTTATAACTCCAGGACTATAAAGCACAAACTCATTAGCGTGGCATGCAAGAACCATCACGGCCTGGCCCTAATCCTCATATTAAGCCTCTTGTTCTAGTCACACTCTTAAGAAAACACCTTTAACTTTCCTCAGTCCTCAATAATTTTAATCACATCGCTACCCACCTCCAACACTCACTTTCTTCTCACTCTACTAGGCTAAATCCTGATCCTTCAAGGTCTAATTGAAATACTGCTGCCTCCAAATCTTTGCAGACCCCTCTTGACCCCAGTGAACCTTCCTCCAGGCTGACTGTCCACATCTCAGCATATTCCATACATGCTCTATGAATAACATGAATGAAACTTCTTACAGCATTTGTCCATCAGACCTAGTTACTGCTCTCACAAAAATTAGCAGCAGAAGCAAAGTCAAACAATTTTCCTCTCTTACATGTTTTTTCTAGAGAAAGTGCAAAAAAAAAAAAGCTGTATCATTCCTGCTTCTCTCGTGTTTTGAAGTCTTTCAAATTCTGCAAATAGAGAAAATGAAACTTCCAATTACTAATTCAAGATTGGTCTACAATGTAGACTCTACAAACTACCCACAAGCTTATGTTTATGTGCATACAGGCCATCACAAGGAAAAATAAAAAGACATCATCCATACTTCACTCAATAACTTCTGCAATTTATACTGCCAAGAAGTTTTGAAAATAGCCACTTTAGCACAAACATGATAAAGAAAAAATTTTAAGAGAGAGGAATATGTTTATTGACATGAAAAAGATGGGCCAAACAATAAAGAAAAAAAAGCGCGTGCGCACACACACACGCACACACACACACACACAGTGACCGGAAAGTTTATTCTATATCAGCTATGTTTAATCCAAACATCTCAAAGATTAAAAATTCTAGCAAATCCTGTCAGGGATCTCATATGCCCCTAACAGGAAAGCACACAGAGCGAGTGTCCAGACTCCCTGGAACTAAAAACTGATCATTCCCGTTTGGAAGGATCTCGAGGCTCCATGGAAGCCCCTCAAGCACCACAGTACGTGGCTTAAGAATACAAGGTGCAACCAGTACTCTCCCCAAAGGAAATCTGATTGTGGCTGGGGAAGGAATAAGGTGCAATTTTGCAAAAAGGTAGGGGAACAGTAAGGGTGGAACAGTGTGCCTTGTCACTGTGCAAACTGACTACAAATCTGGCATGGTAGAATTAACTGATATAATGGGAAAATGTATTAAAGCACTACTTTCAGAATGGGAAAATAAGCTTGTGAGACTTTTATATTTACATGAGAATCATGTTTATCAAGTTTACATATTAATAAACACTAATATAGTTATTAGAAATTCTATATTTGACTAAAAACATTGTATTCTCACCCTAGCCAGTTTCGCTCAGTAGTTAGAACGTCAGCCTTCAGACTGAAGAGTACTGAGTTCAATTCTAGTCAGGGGCACGAACCTGGGTTGCAGGCTCCCCCAGGGCTGGGGCTGGAGTCAGGGCTCGTGCAGGAGACAACCAATCGATGTTTCCCTCACACTGATATTTCTCTCTGTCTTTCCCTCTCTCCTCCACTTTCTCTAAAAAATCAATGGAAAAATATCCTCAGATGAGGATTTTAGAAAAACTCACATCATATTCTCAAAGATTAGAGATTCCATGAATAAGACAAACAGGAACAGGGTCAGGTTAGACAACACATGCCATTTCTGGACCAGCTTTTTCAAATAAATTAAAACATTTCAGTGCCCATTAAGTTCCAGAGATCAGTAATTACTGAAAATGTCCACTTACCTCATTTTTTAAAATAGAATTTTAAAGAAGTGACTATCATAAAGACTACAAAGTTGTATTATCTCAAAAAGCATAAATAGCCGAAACCGGTTTGGCTTAGTGGATAGTGTGTCGGCTTGCGGACTGAAGGGTCCCAGGTTCGATTTCGGTCAAGGGCATGTACCTTGGTTTCGAGCACATCCCCAGTGGGGGCGTGCAGGAGGCGGCTGATCGATGTTTCTAACTCTCTATCCTTCTCCCTTCCTCTCTGTAAAAAATCAATAAAATATTTTTTTTTAAAAAAAGCATAAATAACAATACCTCTCAACTACAAACTGTTGTTTTGTGAAACTGTTATGGTGCAACAGAGTTTTTTAAAAATGTTTTTATTTTTAGAGAAAGAGGAAGGGAAAGAGATAGAGAGATAGAAACATTAATGAAAGAAACTTCATCTACCAGCTGCCTCCTACACAGTCCCTAGTGGGGATCAAGCCAGAAACCCAGACATGTTTCCTGACTGGGGAATTGAACCAGATCAGCACTGATGTTCAACCACTGAGCCACACCGACCCTGTGCATCAGTTTTTTAATCACTATTTCAAGTTCACAGCTACAGAAATGAGAAAACCTGTTGGGGGAGGGGCCTCACATCACCTGCAGCCCAGCTATATTTTTCTGATATGACAACATTAGTGGTGCCTAATTTTCCTGCAGCAAGAAATTTCAAGGTGGCTTTCTAATAACAGTCATTGACCTACTGTATGTGCAGGGTATAAAGAGTTTATGTAAAGGTCAAGAACAGTGCCTCAGAAAGCCTATCCCCGCCACCTGCTGCTTTTGTGCCACCCCAAGACCCATCGCATCCCTAATATCAACTTTGTTGACTTGGTAAGAAAAATAGTAGAGCCGTAACCGGTTTGGCTCAGTAGATAGAGTGTCAGCCTATGAACCGAAAGGTCCTAGGTTCGATTCCGGTCAAGGATATGTACCTTGGTTGCGGGCACATCCCCAAGTAGGAGATGTGCAGGAGACAGCTGATTGATATTTCTAACTCTCTCTCCCTCTTTTCCTCTCTGTAATTATATATATATATATATATATTAAAAAAAAAAGAAATATAGTAGAACCCTAGCCAGTTTGGCTCAGTGGATGGAGTGTCGCCCTGCAGACCAAAAGTTCCCAGGTTCAATTTCAGTCAGGGGCACCTACCTCGGTTGCAGGCTCCTCCCTGGCCAGGGCTCTGGTGGGGCTCATGCAAGAGGCAACCACGCAATGTGTTCCTCTGTCTTCCCCTCTCTCTCCTACTGTCCTTACAAACCAATAGGAAAATACCCTCAGGGGAGGGTTAACAACAAAAATATGGTAGACTATCTTCTGCGCTTCCCTTATATATTCTAGGGAAGAGAAGGGGGAAAAAAAGCAAAACTTTCAGAAGAGTTTCCTTAATATTAATAGAAAAATAATCAGACCTCTAGAATGTTATCTACTCTGTGGCAGGAACTTATTCACCAATAGAAAGACCTGTACCTCTGATAAAAATTACTCCAAATAACCAAATAATTAGATAACCCTTACTGTTAAGAACTTTTATACAAATGTAAAGTTCACTGTTCCACTTGACTTTTGTTCTACATGAAATTCCTACTTATATGCCTACTTTTCAAATTACAAGGTTAATAGCTTCAGTTCAAAATTCTTGATTTTAAGTAGTAAACATAATCTTAAAGTAATAATAATGTAAAACCAGTAACTATGTAGCCTGTTTTTAATTTGATAAAACATTAAAATTGTCTTATATTAAATAAGCCTGAGCCAAAACCGGTTTGACTCAATGGATAGAGCATCGGCCTGCGGACTGAAAGGTCCCAGGTTCGATTTGGTCAAGGGCATGTACCTTGGTTGCGGGCACATCCCCAGTGAGGGGCGTGTAGAAGGTAGCTAGCTGATCGATGTTTCTCTCTCATCAATGTTTCTAACTCTCTATCTCTCTTTTCCTCTCTGTAAAAAAATCAATAAAATATATTTTTAAAAAAACCTGAGTCAAAAAGTTATCTATTATAAAGATGTTTAATTTGTTTATCTAATTATTAAAAATTCAAACTCAAAGAAAATATAATTAGCAGTACTTTTTCCAAAGACAAATACAGAAATCCATTGTTTAAAAACTGTCATGAAAAAAAAAATTGTTAAGATGCCTGGGAGAGGGGTGTGTGTGTGTGTGTGTGTGTGTGTGGAGTGGGTCAATAGGAAGGGGGGAAGGGGGACATAACACTTTCAACAATAAAGATAAACATTTTAATGTACCATAATGCATCCATAGTCTGCAGAAAACAACACACTTAGTGACTATCTAAATAACACGATTTAAAAACCTTTATTTCCAGCGCATTTCACAAAGAATATGAATTTTCATTTCTTACATAATTAATTTGCAAATACTTTTAGCATTTACAAACCCAATTTATATTTTTTACTTATCAGTTTCACTTTCAGGGTCTTCAATACCCAATTAAATACAGGGTCTGTTCTGCAAGTACATACCCGAATACTGTGTAGAAGTACCCAACTGAAAACCCTTCTCTTTGCTTTCATTTCACTCATTGGTTTCCATTTATATTTTTCTTTAAAACAATTGGAGATTCCATCTTCTTGAAAAGGTACCTAATTTTAAAGAATTCACGAAAAAGTTTGAAACCATCAAAGTTACCACTAGACTTAATTTCCTGTAAGGAATGCTGTACCCAAATCTAACAGAGAAAACTCTCTTGAAATTTACAATTGTTCTAAACATTTCCCATGCTGTTAGATGGGTATATTCTGTAGAAATTGAAATAGTAAAGTTGTAATACCCCAAATCAGCCTTCCTTCTGGTGTACTCAAAGTTTCGATAAAAGTGAGCTAGCTCATTTCCATCTCAGAAGTGCGTGCACCCGCACACACTTGCCATGTGTATAGAAGAGGGGCTTGACAACAGATAGGTGTACTCTTTCTACAGTAATAACTTAAAAACAAACATAAAACATATAATAATCCCAGATTAATGTTCAGAAAGAAGCCAAGAAGTGCTTTCCAAATAACGAAATGGGAAACAAATTAAAACCCTAATGTGGTTTGATATATGTTGCTTTGGAAAGGAAAAGTAGCAAAGAACTTTAAAGTTATTCAAAACTCTACCTTCTTTCTCCAAGTTTCAAGTAATACAGGAATAATAATGGGATTTTATACCAGGCATTACAAAGCAAATGGCATACCAAACCCTAACTCTGTATCACAAAGAAGCTAATGCAATAATATGTACATCTTGTACTTGTTTCCCAGACGATCTGTCACAGCTCGGTATGAGCTAGCAATAAAATATGGAGGCAAGATGAAGGCCCTAAATCGTCTTTATAGTCAAAGGAAAGCAGGGGTGGGGGGCACTCCAGTGGAGCTTCCTGAGCTTCCCTAACCCTGCTCTCCTCTGTCTCACTTAATACTACTATTTTAACTATGTATCAGCAAACGCAACAATATTACTAAATGAATTCGCCGGAACAAAAACAAAGGTATCCATAAATGCGCAGCTTCCCTCCATCCCGTGCACCTTTCCTTCCACTAACCAACAGTTGGGTAGACCATCGTACAATGAAATTTATAAGCGATGCACACGATTCTACAACTTCGGAACAGCCACAGACCTTCCATGGCACCCTCAAGAGTCACAATGGCTGAGCGACTCACTGGCACCAAAACCCGTGTCTTAATTTCCAGGCAAAGTTGCCGTATAGCCAACGCGAGCAATGGAGTCACCAGTGCTGGTGCACGCATGAAAACCAACGAGGGCTGTCCCTGACCCTATCTATCACTTCCACGGAAGTTCGGCAGCGATTCAACAGCGCGTCCCGAGAGCCAACGTGCTCGGCACAGCCGACCTGCGTTTCCCAAACTTCCTGCACGCTCAGCCTCCACTGAGCGGCCGCGCGGGAGTGGTGCGTTTGGGTGCTGGGCAGTGTGGCTCTGGGTGGGGGAGGGGAGGGAAAAGTCAAACGACTTCCTAGTAGATCGTGAAAGAAGGAAAGCGCAGGTTGGGGAGCCAGGAAAGTTAAAGGGTGACAAAGAAAAGCGGCTCTCAGCGCTTCCTTTCTTGCCGCTCCCCACCCCCACCCCCCGCCGGGGGACCACCTGGCCGCGGCGTTTGACAGCTCGGCCGGCGTCCCGGGGCGCCGCTTTGTAGTTGACAATAAACTCGCCCGGCTCCACCAGGTGTGCGCAGTGTTTGTTTTTTAAAAGACCGGAGAGACCAGGCGGCGTCCGCGAGACAGGTCGCCCGAGAGGGGCTCCGGCAAGCACGGCGCCCGGAACAACTAAAAAGTAAAGTGCGGCGGCGGCGGCGGCGCCCGGCTGGGCGGGAGGTGCAGGGCGCCCGCAGGAGGCCCGCGCGCGGCGAGGGGCGCGGGGCAGGGCGCCGGGTCGGGGACGCGCGGCGGCCCCACCCCCACTCCGCGGGGGCGGCCGGCGCGGGGGCGGCGGGCCGGGCGCGCGGTGACAGCTCCGGCCCGGCGCCGGCGGCTGGCTCCCGGCCTGGAGGCTCACACTCAACTTACTTCTTTCTGGCTCTCTGGAAAGGGGAAGCGCCATCTTTGCGAGGCCGGCCCCGAGGTCTTTTGTCTGCGGCTGCGGGGCTCGGGGCCGGGGCTCCGGGCTCCTCGGGGGGTTGTGGCGGCGGCTGCGGCTGCTCCGCGCCCTTGTCTTCCTCCGACGACATCCTAGTCACCAGGAAAGACACATGGATTCCGGTCCTCTTCCTGGGGGGCTCCTCCCGCCGCCGCCGCCGCCGCCGCCGCCGCCGCCGCCGCCGCCGCTCGGGTTCCTCCTCCCCGACTCAGCCTCTCGCATTTCCCGCAGCCCCGGGAGCAGCAGCAGGTACCGGGAGCGGCGGCAGCATGGAGCGAGCAGGACACGCACTCACACACATAGGCGCGGGCGCGCGCACCTCGGCG
>JAAGEH010000307.1:74298988-74338212 GCA_011751065.1 Lasiurus cinereus
GGCGCGGGCGCGGGCGGGGCGCGGGCGGGGGCCGGGTGCGGGCGCGGCGGGGAAGCGGAGGGTGAGGGGCGGCGGCCGGGGTCTCTGCCCGCGCCCCGCCCCTAGGCCTGCGCCGCGGGGAGGAGACGCGGACCGACAGGGAGCAGCGCGCGGGGCGGGAGGGGGTCGCGCCCGCGGCTGCCCTCCCCCGCGCGGGCCGCGTCAGGCCCGGCGGCGGCGGCGGCGGCGAAGTTTTGACAGCTGCTCCAGTTGTTGTTGTGGGTTCCGGGCCGCGCCAGCGCCGGGCCCTCAGCGCCCGCCTCCCGGGCAGGGGAGGAGGAAGTTTGCGGGTGTGCGTGCACCACACACCGTGGCCGTCGTGCGAGGGCCGAGCCCGTGTCGCTCGGGCGCCCGGCACCACAGACCTCTCACACTCGCCCTCGTTTCACCCACACACACGGCTGCCGCGAGGTTCCCCTTCCTCCTCTCCCTCCCTCTCCCCCTCCCCCACCCGCCAGGCCCACCGCCCCCCGCGCGCCGCCGCCGCTGCCACTCACGGGGCTGGCTCCGCGCATGCGCCGCCCGCGGCCGCGCCGCCGCCGCTGACCTCACTGCCCCTCCCCCGCCCCCGCTGCCGCCTCCTCTGACGCCGCGGCTCAGGCTCCGGCTCCGGCTCCGGCTCGGGAGAGCGCCAAGCTGCGGAACAGACAATCGGGGATCCGGGTCCGGGTGTGTGCGACGGCCGCGGGGGGAGGAGGAGGCTGCAGCTGCGCGCGCCGGGGCCGGACGGGCTCCACCGGCGCCGTCCGTGATTCTCCTGTTGAAACGCGTGTCTGCGAAGGAGAAATGCGCTGCACCTTCGAGATAATTTTATTCCACCGACAGTTTTGTTATTACAACGTCATTTTAATAAAATGATACAGAAAGCGTTAATACAGCTGGCACACAAAAATAACGGTGGACTAAAATGCTGCGAGCTATAAGGCCATACAAACCCAGCAGCTTGATTTTAATGTTCAGTGTGTTGTGATGGACAAAAAATATCAAGTACTTCTAAGCCAACTCTTATAAGTAATAATGGCAAAAGAAAAATGGGGCTAGAATCAGAGACCTGAAATGTGCAGTCTCTAGAAGGAAGGCTGACTAAAAATGTGGGATTCTGGGTTTCTTGTTGGAACAGAGGGGCAACTGGACTGTGTGATTTCCATCCAGATTAGCACGGTAGTAAAAACATCATTGATCTGAATTGGGGGAAAATTCATTTGCAAAAGAATTAGGGTAAACTCATTTAATAAGCATATACTCTAGGCTGGACACACTGGGCACTTCCTATTATTTCTTTTCTTCCACACAACAGAGTTTGTGTTGGTTCTTCCAGCTATGTTGTTTACTTTCCCTTCCTCCCAATAGCCAGAATAAACTTTAAATTGTGTTTCCTATTTGAGCAAAATGCACAATTTGATTTTCAGAGTCTATTATGACTAAAAGCATCATTTTTTTGAAATGGCGACTCTAATAAGTCATTTGAATTCCTTCAGGGCTTATTCCCTACTGGCTTTTCCAAGTTGACTAAATTTACAGCCACGGGAATTCTGAGCTTGGGGAGAAGCTCACTTGGTAAATGCAAACTATAAATTCAAAGTGTCTATTATGCATAGAAATACGACCTATCTGTGACAAATGATAAAGGTATGAAGTGGCATATTTAAAGTTTATTACCCATTTTCACATTTTCTACACTTCACACTTTAAACTTTGAAAAATTGGATTATTGATTCAAATGTTTATCTGGGATTAGAACAGCCATTTCCAAATGTGCATAAAATTATATACCTTGATAATTAAGTTCACTTTTTCAACACTTGGGGAATTAAGTGTCCGTGTGTGCAAACTGCAAGTCACTCCTGTTGGAGAGGCGTTTTAAAAGGAAACAACTCAGGCCCTGGTTGGGTTGTTCAGTGGTTAGAGCATCCTCCCATTAAGCCAAGGCAGTGGGTTCCATCCCCAGTCAGGGCACATGCTGGAATCTACTAATGAATGCATAAATAAATGGAACAACCTATCAATGTTTCTCTCTTTCAGATCAATATATTTTTTAAAAGGTATAGGCCAGCCAACATGGCTCAGTGGTTGAGCATTGACCCATGAACCAAGGAGGTCACAGTTCAATTCTGGTCAGGGCACATGCCCAGGTTACAAGCTCAATCCCCAGTGAGGGATGTACAGGAGGCAGTTGATCAGTGATTCTCATCACTCTTGTTTCTATTTTTCTCTCTGTCTCTCCCTTCCTCTCTGAAATCAATAAAAATAGTTTTAAAATATTTAAAAAGTATATTTCAAGACCCTTAAAAATAAATAAAAGGAAACAAATAAGGACTAAGACAGAAAGTGGGTGGAACGAGTGGAAGGGTAGAGATTTGTGCAATGATAGTTCTGGAAAGATAAAAGATGGTGATGATGAGTAAGCCCAGCCTTCAATCTCTATTCCTTTGGGTAGTGTGAGCAGACAAGTCTCTGAAATCTGTTTTAAAAAGGATAGTAGGCTCATCCGCATGAAGTTATCACAGGCAGAAAAAATAAAATATAACTCAGGATGCAGATGAAGTAATCAAGAAATAATGATTAACAAAGGTTTTTTTTATCTCCATTATCCAAATTACACAGCTCTGAGGCCACAAATCCAGAAGGCAGGTAGCTGAGGTACCTCCAAATTATAAAGCTACAAAGGCATAGCCATCTGGCAGGAAAAAAAAAAAAAGGAATGTCTACTTTTCTATCCAGTATGCATTAAATAGGCATTTTTCCCAATATGGTAGATATGTACCAAATTGGTACATATCTCAGAAGGGTGGGATTATGGGAACTTTCACTTTTATATTACATTGCTCTATAATAGTACAATCTTTCAAAGCACAGGTAGTATAATCAGAAATATGTATATTAAATATTTAAATATAGGTGAATAAGGGTTTTTTATCTACAACAAAAACCTCTCATGAACTGTAAGCAAATGAGATTCTCAGAGTCTAGCAAACAAGTGACAGTGAATAAGAATTCATAGTGAGATTCTCAGAGTCTAGCAAACAAGTGGCAATGAATAAGAATTCATAGTACAGTGCCCATTCTTACTATTTGAAGGCCTAAAAGTATCAGTGACATGATCTTTATTCAGAGTATGTCTTTATCACTTTTAGTGAATGTAAAATATATATCTCCTCCCCAGAGGATATGTTGTAATGATTTTTTTAGAGACAGACTGACTTTGATGAGAGAAATATTTGATTGCCTCCTGTACACACCCCCACCAGGGATCAAGCCTGAACCCAAAACCTAGGTATGTGCTCTAACTAGGAACCAAACCAGCAATCTTTCCTTACAAGGGATGACTCTCCAACAACTGAGCCACATCAGCCAGGGCGTGAATGTAAAAGTATTGGTAAGATCTCCTATAGACTCACTGATGATTGTTGTTCCTCTCTTTTCCCTTTAAGTCTTAAATTCCTCACAGTTTTTTAGGGACCAAACTTTTACAGTTGGGGAAAGACCACTGAAAACTTAAATTCTAGATTGTACCATTTTGTATTCATCTTTTTACTATCAAAATTACACTTTAAAAAGCTGCATTAATGGCTATCATTGTTTTCTCCTTTATTTCTCAGTAGAAAAAAATGTTTTAAAAATCATTTAAAATTCACTCATATTTAGTCTGTGGTGCATTTTTAGCTTTTAAAATTCATAGTACTTTGCATAAGTTATTTCAGTAATGCAAATCGTGTAACAGTGTGTTAGAAAAGTTAAAGGGAAGAACTTACAAGACACAACCAAAACAATCACCTTCAAAAATAATTTGTGTTCCTAACCCATGTGGCCTAGTTGGAACATCTTCCCATAAACCCAAAGGTTACAGTGCAATCCATGGTCGGGGTATGTACGGGAGGCAGCCATCAATGCTTTTCTCTCACATTGATGTTTCTCTATCTCTCCCCTTTTCTCTCTCTAAAATAAATTAAAAATAACAATAATAATATGTGTATGAGAGTCTAGGGCATGAGTCAGCAGGCCTTCTGAGCACATTTTAGAAAGATAAGCATCTTGCCCTCTGGGGGTGAACACTCTAAGCCAGGCACAACTTAACAAAATAAACAAAAGAGGGGTGAGCAGGCAACTGAAAAATAAACATGGAAAAACATGCCAATAGAATGATTAAATATTGATATCCATTGTGTCCATGACCATAAGCGTTTGAGGGAAAGGGCAGGGATGGGACAAGTCTGCAGACAGTGTGTCTGTTCACAAGTGGCCTAGAAAACATTCTGCCAGCAAGTATCATAAACTCCTAGAAATGCATGTGCGCTCTCTCTGTCTCACACACACACACACACACACACACACACACACACACACACTTTCTTAGGCTCCTCTCCTTTATTGACATGCAAGACCACCATATCAATTCCTAGGAATGCTGCCCACAAACTGGGCAGCTTTTAACAGCAGAAGTTTGTTCTCCTGCGGTTTTGGTAGATAGAAGTCCAAAATCAAGGTGTTGTTTATCGCTTCTCGGCCTTTTGGCTAAGATCAAGTGCAAAATCAAGGTGTTGGCAGGGCTGGTTTCTTCTGGAGGCTCTGAGGAAGAATCTGTTTCATGTCTCCCCCCTGGCTTCTGGCCCACAATCCTTGGCATTTTTGGCTCACAGGTGCATCATCCCAATCTCTGCCTCCATCGTCACATGGTCATCTTACGTGTATCTGTGTCCTCACCTGGGATTCGCTGTGTGTGTGTGTCTTCTGCTCCTGTAAGGATACCAGTCATATTGGATTCAGGATCCTCCCTACTCGGGTATAACCTTGTCTTAATTAATTATATCTGCAACAATTTTGTTTATAAGTAAGATCACATTCTCAGGTTCTGGTAAGGCTATAACTACCAAACACCCTACATTGAGGCCTACCCATCTTAGATCAAAGTGTTAGACCAGCGGTTCTCAACCTGTGAGTCGCCACCCCTTTGGGGGTCAAACGACCCTTTCACAGGGGTCGCCTAAGACTATCGGAAAATGCAGATATTTACATCACGATGCAAATATTTACATCAGTAGCAAAATTTCATGGTTGGAGGTCACCACCACATGAGAAACTGTATGCAAGGGTCGAGGCCTTAGGAAGGTTGAGAACCAGTGTTAGACAATTGTACGAAATGGGTTAACTGCATGCAAACTCTTCTTGGCACCAAAAAGAAAAAAATGTATTTAGCCCTGACTGGTTTGGCTCAGTTTAGCCTGTGGATTGAAGGGTCCTGGGTTTGATTCTGGTCAAGGGCATGTGCCTTGGTTTCGGGTACATCCCCAGTAGCGGGTGTGCAGGAGGCAGCTGATTGAAGTTTCTCTCTCATCAATGTTTCTAACTCTCTATCCCTCTCCCTTCCTCTCTGTAAAAAAAATCAATAAAATATGTTTTTTTTAAAATGTATTTACAGCCGAGACCGGTTTGGCTCAGTGGATAGAGCGTCGGCCTTCGGACTGATAGGTCCCAGGTTCGATTCTGGTCGGGGGCATGTACCTTGCTTGCAGGCACATCTCCACTGTGGGGCGTGCAGGAGGCGGCTGATCGATGTCTCTCTCTCATCGATGTTTCTAGGTCTCTATCCTTCTCCCTTCCTCTCTGTAAAAAATCAATAAAATATGTTTTTTAAAAAATATATTTACATTTATTTTTACATCCAACCAATCTGAAGGTTAAATAAAATCAAAGTGAATTTAACAATGGCTATGTCCACATAGTAAAAAAGTAAAATCAAGATTTAGTAGTCCCTTGGCTAGTTTGATCTGTGTAAAGATAAATCAAAAAAATTGAGTGTAGAATATATAATTTGAGACCTGTTTCATGACACTGGCCATCCTTAAGCATCAGAGACAGTGATCAAATGGTCACTTTCCCCTGTGCTGTGTACTCAAACAGGTGAGGACTTCACATCAGAAAATGATACACTTGTCCAAATGAAACTCACAGTCTATCCATCACCCTTCAGAGAGGAGCCCCTGCCACCCTCCATTCACTTCCTTCTAGGCCCTTCCCTTCCTCCTCACTGTGAGCTACAGTCTTCAGGACTACTTTGGTGGGCAACACCCTTTACCAACTTGTCCCAATCCCCACTTCTTTTTTTTTTTCTTTCCTTTAGCTCATACTTTAGACTTCACTTCCATTCCAGACAACAGTTCTTCCAATGGGGATGGTTCTGTGTCTGCCTCCCATGTTTCTGTAACACTTGAGCTTTACCTCATCAAGGCTCCCCCAGCCTGTAATGATTGTGGATTGCTTTCTGTCTTATTCACATTTTATACATATTATTCAGCAGCAGCTCACTAAATAACTGTGGAATAAGTGAAATAAATGGGAAGACATGCTTAAGAAGAAGATCTAAGAAAATCTTTTACATGAGTGTTTACTTTTTAAAGAAGAAACTGTATCTTTATAAATAATGTATATGTGCATACTTTGCTACATTTTATGTTGGTTGTCGCAATGTACATTTCTATAAAGAAACTGGCAAGTCATTTTTGCCACCTATAATCAACATTTCTTAGGTGACACTCTTCCAGTGTTACTGGCTTTCAGACACCTGGGTGGAAAAGATCATCCCTGTTTCTCACAGAGTCTTCAAAATCAACAAGTTGTCAAAGGAGTTGTCCATGGGCGTGATGACACCAACATGCCCTCTGAGTGCGCTCCTGGAAACCAGAGGCTGTTTCTGAGCTGCTGCTGCTGCTGCTGCTGCTGCAAAAAGAGTTGCCCATAGTCTTCAGATAGCATGACATCTACTTAGAAACATTTCTTGATAATGTTGAGGGGAAAAATGACTACAGAGTAGCATATACAATATGTATCATACAACTCACTTCTGTAAAACTGTCAGTCCACAACTTTCTGTGTATGTATATGTATAAAGTAATCACATTCATCAAAATATAACCAAGGATTATCTATGGGCTGAGATTCCAAATGACGATCTTTTCTTTATCCTTTTAAAAAAATTTGTCAATTCCAGTTGACATTCAATATTATTTTATATTTGTTTCAGGTGTACAGCATTGTGGTGAGACACAATTTACAAAGCAGTCCCCTGATAAGTTTAGGACCTATCTGACACCATCCATAGTTACCATAGCATTATTGATTATATTCCCTATACTATATGTTACATCCCCATTTACTTTCTTTGTATTTTTCTTTTTAATTTTTATAATGAATAACTAATATTTATAAAAGCAATCAAGTTGTTAAGGGAAAAGATTTTTCTCCAAAATTATCTCCTCTTTAGCCTTAATTATATTTTGCTCTCACTGTGATTTTTTTTCCTTTTCTTTCTCACTATAATCTTGTCTGTGGAAATATTAAAACAAAGTCTTCCATACTATCATGACTCTGGACTGTTATTATCCCTTTCAGAGTTCTATTTCCACTCCCCAGGAACATCTGCCATTAAACAAAGTAAAAAGGTTTTTCCAAATGAAAATGAATGTTATCACTCTGTCTTTCCCCTATTCCCTTTTTGTTGTTGTTAATCCTCACCTAAGGATATTTTTTCCATTGCTTTTGACAGAGTAGGGGAGTTGGTGATGAGAAAGAGAAACATCAATTTGCCATCGATTAGTTGTCTTCCACATGTGCCCCCACTGAGGCCTAGGTTCAAACCTGCAACCCAGGTGCATGCTCTTTAACCAGAATCCAACCTGTGACCCTTTGATGTGAGGGCTGATTGCTCTAACTAGTGAGCAACATCTTTCCCCTAATCATAATAGCTATTCCAATACAGTATTCAGCCCTGGCCAGGTGGCCCAGTTGGTTGGAACATCGTCCCTATATGCCAAGGTTCCGGGCTTGATCCTCAGTCAGGGCACGTACAAGAACCAATGAGCCCCAGCTGGTTTGGCTCAGTGGCTAGAGCATGGGCCTGTGGACTGAAGGGTCCTTGGTTCAAATTCCAGTCAAGGGCAGATGCTGGGGTTAGTGCAGGAGGAAGCCAATCAAAGTCTTATCATTGATATTTCCATCTCTCCCTCCCCTTTCTGAAATCAATAAAAGTATATATATATATTTTTTTAAAAGAATCAACCAATGAATGCATAAATAGGTCAACAACAACAGGTCAATGTTTCTAATTCTTTCTCCCTTCTTCTCTCTCTAGATTAAATAAATAAAGACACATTCATGTCCACCAGCTGATTCCCTGCCTAACACCTATGGGAAGTTGTGTGGGAAGTTGTGTTCCTTTGGTAGAAATCTCTCTCCCGCGATAGGCTCTATATTCCTGTCATCTCTGTACTCTTCATTACATTGGACATGTGGGTGCTCGAAAAATATTTGTTAAACCGAAAAAGAAGCAATCATTCCTCCAACAGACTCTACAGGAGGAAAGGAGGGAGGGAGGATGCAGGAAGAAAGAAGCCTACCTTCTGAGGGTGGAGAGTGCTGTGGGAGGCCCCAACTCCTAACACTTAGGTTTTCTACCTTCCCCACCCTGGTGGCTGGCCCTTCACTCCTCTGAATCCATTTCTTTTGTCTATGGGCTGTTGGCTTCTTGCCCCCTTCGCCTTGTCCTGTCTTTGCCAGATCAGTGACATCACTGTCATTGGGAGTTGTCCCACTCTGTGTGGCCTCACACACCTGCAACCTGGAAGATAAACAGACCAACAGACATCTGAAGGACCCATGAATAGTACAAACTGATAAGATGGCCAAGGAGGCCAAGGCAGACAGGTTACAGCCTGACTGGTATCAGATGGTACTGCACTCGCTTCTCCTCAGACAGACAGAGACAGCACGGGGTGGGGCGAGGGGGAGCGTGACCACAGCTCCAGCATCGGGTCGGTATTTTCATCTAACTCCTTCCTCTTCTCTCCAAAGTTTAAATGAAACCGGGGCCTGACGCATAGACCTGTCCCTCATCACCGGACAATCAGGCCTGACTTTTGCCTGCCCCCAGTCCCTACGGACTGCAGCCATCCTCTGTGATCTCATTCCCAATTCAGGGTTCCACGTGCCACTCTGTGAGGTCATCAAAATAAGATCCCTTTCAGCTTCCCACCCTCCGAGGCCTCAAGAGCCTGTTTGACAGATGCGTTTGGGATGGTTTCAGGCCCTCTCAGCAGGTCCCCCTGCTTTGCGTCTGATGATGCGCCCTTTTGTCCACTGACTCCTTGAGTAGCTTCAGAGGTCGGCGTGGGGGGCGCCCCGCTGCTGTTCGTAGAGCGCCCCAGCAGCCCGGTGGGCCCCTTTCCGCAGGCCATGGACGGCGGAGCCCCCTCGGTGCGGGAGCTGCCCCAGCGGCTGTGGCCAGGCCGAGGCGGCGAAGAGCAGCACTTTCTCCGGAGCCTGGCGGCGGCGCACGCCTTGGCCAAGATCATCAGGCCGTGCTACGGCCCCCTCGGCCTCCAGAAGCTCCTGGTGACCGCCAAAGGCGAGACGGTGCTCACAGGGTACGCCACGGCCATCCTGGGGGCCCTGGAGCTGGAGCACCCCGCCGCCCGGCTCTTGCGGGACGCGGCGCTCAACCACGCGGAGCACAGCGGGGACGGCGCGGCCTTCGTGGTGCTGCTGGCCGAGGCCCTGCTGACCCAGGCCGAGCTCCTGCTGCTGGCCGGCCTGCCCCGCGCCCAGCTCCGCGAGGCCTATGCCACGGCCACGGCCGAGACGCTGGCGCTGCTGCCCTCGCTGGCCGTGCGCTCGCTGGGGCCCCTGGAGGACCCGTTCTGGGCCCTCTACTCGGTGATGAACACGCACACTCTGTCCCACGCCGAGACCCTGACCCGGCTGGTGGCCCAGGCGTGCTGGGAGACCAAGGAGCTGGACGGCACCTTCCGCCCCGAGCGCGTGGGCGTGTGCGCGCTGCGGGGCGGGCAGCTGGACCGCTCGTGCCTGCTGCCCGGACTGGCTGTGCCCGGCAAGCCCTGCGGGCAGGTGACCGCCGTGGTGGGCGGCGCCCGGGTGGCGCTCTTCGCCTGCTCCTTCGGCCTCGCCGGTCCCCATGCGCCCGCCGCGGCCACCCTCTCCAGTCCCGCCGACCTCATCCGCTTTCGGATGGGGACGGACCACCTGACAGAGAAGCAGGTGCTGCAGCTGGCCATGGCGGCCGTGAACGTGGCGGTGGTGTGGGGGCACGTGGAAGAGGAGACGCTGGCGCAGGCGGACCAGTGCGGCATCTTGGTGATCCAGGTGAAGGCGCTGCGCGAGCTGCAGTGCCTGAGCGACGTGCTGGGCACGCCCGTGATGCCCTACCTGCTGCCCCCGCTGCCGCTGGGGAAGTGCCAGCGCGTGTACCCGCAGGAGCTGGGGGACGGCTCGGCCGTGGTGTTCGAGTGGGAGGGCCGCGACACCCCCGCCCTCACCCTGGTGGTCCGGGCGGCCACCAAGGAGGGGCTCCGCGGGGCGGAGCAGGCCGTCTACCACGGCATCGACGCCTTCTCGCAGCTGTGCCGGGACCCCCGGCTGCTCCCGGGCGCCGGCGCCACCGAGATGGCTCTGGCGAAAATCCTCGCGGACAAAGGCGCCGCAGTGGAAGGGCCCAACGGGCCCGCGCTCCTGGCGTTTGCCCAGGCCCTGCGCTCTCTCCCCGCGACCTTGGCGGAGAACGCGGGCCTCGCCGTCTCCCACGTGATGGCAGATATGACGGCCGCGCACCAGCAGGGGCACTTCCTGATAGGAGTGGGGGTCGAGGGCATCATCAACGTGGCCCAGGAAGAGGTGTGGGACACCCTGGCGGCCAAGGCCCACGCGCTCCGGGCCGTGGTGGACATCGTGCTGCAGCTGGCCTCGGTGGACGAGATCGTGCTGGCCAAGGCGAGTGCCCCGCTCCAGCAAGACCCGGGGCCCGACCCCAGGAAGGCTCAGGAGCACCCGTCGCCCGCGGGGGACAACCAGTAGCAGCATCCTCAGAAACGGAGGCTGCTAAGGAGGGCACAGTCACCCCCAAAATGATGGTTGGCCTTATTTCCTCCATGTGTGGGACAGAGTCCATTTCTTTAGGTAAAACAAACAAACAACAAAACACTATAAAAGTTCTTTTCATTGATTTATTTCCTTTCAGATTCTTGGCTTTTTTAAAATTTACTGTTTCTGCCCATCAGATCCTATTCCTTTCCTCCAATAAGAGTGGGATTCAATTCTATTAAAGATTTCTCGATTAAGTTCCAGGGCATGAATAAACGGAAACTGCAGGGTTCTCTTCCCCACTCTGAATGCTCCTGCGTGATTCTAATGGATGTAAACTTCTCTCTAGATGTCACTTTAGTAATCTGAGAACATCAGTCCCAGTTTACAGGACGAGCTGCTCATCCCTGCTGTGTTTAGAAAAAGGAACATTATTTAAGGCAAGAGGAGGAGGGAAGGAGGAGCAGCATGGAGGAAAATCAGCCAGCAGGTAGAAATATAACTTTTTTTTATTTTTAAAAAATATTATTTTTTTGTGTTTTTTAATTTAACAAATCTTTATTGTTCAGATTATTACACTAGTTCCTCCTCTCCTCCCCCCACCCCAGAGCTCCCCTCCACCCGGTTCCCACCCCCTTCTGCCATTACCAACCCCGCACTGTCCTCATCCATAGGTTTATGATTTTTGTCCAGTCTCTTCTTGAACCCCTTACACCCTCTTCCCCCTGAGAATTGTCAGTCCACTCCATTTCTATGCCCCTGATTCTATTATATTCACCAGTTTATCTGTTCATCAGATTTTTTATTCACTTGATTTTTAGATTCACTTGTTGATAGGTATTTGTTGTTCATAATTTTTATCTTTACTTTTTTCTTCTTCCTCTTCTTTTTTTTAAAAATATATTTTATTGATTTTTCACAGAGAGGAAGGGAGAGGGATAGAGAGTTAGAAACATCGATGAGGAAGAGACATCCATCAGCTGCCTCCTGCATACCCCCTACTGGGGATGTGCCAGCAACCAATGTACATGCCCTTGACCGGAATCAAACCTGGGACCTTTCAGTCCGCAGGCCGATGCTCTATCCACTGAGCCAAACCGGTTTTGGCCTTCTTCCTCTTCTTAAAGAATACCTTTCATCATTTCATATAATACTGGTTTGGTGCTGATGAACTCCTTTAGCTTTTTCTTATCTGTGAAGCTATTTATCTGACCTTCAATTCTGAATGAAGTAATATTGGTTGTAGGTTCTTGCTATTCATCATTTTGAATATTTCTTACCACTCCCATCTGGCCTGCATAGTTTCTGTTGAGAAATCAGCTGACATTCGTATGGGTGCTCCCTTGTAGGTAATGAACTGTTTTTCTCTTGCTGCTTTTAATATTCTCTGTCTTTTGCTCTTGGTATTTTAATTATGATGTGTCTTGGTGTGGTCCTCTTTGGATTCTTTTATTTGGGGTTCTGTGTGCTTCCTGGACTTGTAAGTCTATTTCTTTCACCAGGTGGGGAAGTTTTCAGTCATTATTTCTTCCAATAAGTTTTCAGTATCTTGCTCTCTCTCTCTCTCCTTCCGGCACCCCCATAATTTTTACGTTGGTATGCTTAAAGTTGTCCCAGAGGCTCCTTAAACTATCCTCAAATTTTTGGATTCTTTTTTCTTTCCTGGTTCAATGTTTTTTTGCTTCTTTGTATTTCAAATCTTTTACTTGATTCATGTATTCCTCTAGTCTGCTATTAGGTCTCTGTATAATATTTTTTATTTCAGTCAGTGTATGTTTAATTTCTAGTTGGTCCTTTTTTATATCCTCAAGGGTCTCACTAAATTTTTCAGCCTTCTCTAGGAAATTCTTGAAAAATCTTATAACCGTGGTTTTGAACTCTATATCCAGTCATTTGTTTTCCTCCATTTCTTTTATGTGTGATCTGTTCCTTTGTCTCCACATTTTTGCTGCTTCCCTGAGTTGATAGAGTAGCTTTGTGTGGTAGGTGTCCTATAGGAACCAGTGGCTCAGCCTCCCCAGTTACTTGAGGTGGATACTCTTGGTGCACTCCTTTGTAGACTGTGTGTATAGCATTGTTGTAATTAAGTCTTGATTGTAGTTGTTATCACTGGGGGGAATTGACCTCCAGACCAATTGGTTGTGAGGATCAGCTGTGTCTATGCTGGGAGGACTTCTGTGCTGGAGACAGCCTTATAAGACAAGACTTGGAAAATTGTAAAAGCCTCTGTGCTCAGCTTGGATGGGGTGGAGTCTCAGGGCTGAGCAGACAGTCTTGGCTTCCTGTCAGCCCTGCCCTACTCAGCCCCTGGGTCTCAGTGTCCCTCTGTAATCGCTGCATTCCTCCTCCAGACCTGTGCCTTTCGCTGCTCCCCTGAGTTTCTGGGCACTCCTCTCTTTTCCCAACAGTCCAGACTCCCCCCGTATGAGTCTGGGACCCCAGGGTCTCACCTAGAACTGGGGTTCAGTGCAGTTGGGAGTTTCCATCTCCCTCCCGCCAGAGAAAGCCAGCCAGGCACTCCTCCGCCCATCCTCTCCATTCATGTGTCTCCATACCTCAGCTTTTTGCAGCTCCTCTGAGTCTCTGTGTGCCCCTCTCTTTCCTTCTAGTTGTAGAATTTCCACTCAGCCAGCTTTCTTATGGTTCTGAATGATGTCTATTCTGTCTTTTAGCTGTAGTTTTGAAATTATTGTGTAAGGCAGTAGTTTAGGTGTTCACCTATGCTGCCATCTTGATTTCTCCTCACAAATATAACTTTTTAAAAAAAGCATCCTTTTGTATGCATATATGCATAATCCATGAACACAAACAATAGAATGGTAGCACCCTGAGGTAGGGGGGCTGCCTACAAGGGGTCAATTGGATAAAAGAGGGGATATCTGTAATACTTTCAACAATAAAGATTTTTTTAAAGCATTTTTGGCATGGATAACAAAAGATAAGAACTCACCTGCATTAAGGTTGCTGTGCAGGGGTGAGGAGCTAAGAGCACCTGGCACCAGGACATCTGGGCTGGGCTAGTTGTATGACTGGACACCCCTAGGATTAAAGAGAGGGTTTGGGCAGAGCTGGGAGCAGAGCAGAACATGCTCCCCAAACCTTTTCCACTTTGCCATCCATCCTACAGTTACTCTCCCTTTGGGGAAAGAGCAGAATCTAGGGACAGAATCTAGAAGATGGAAAGCTATAGTCTCTTCAAATCTTAAAACAGAAGAGCTTTAAGCATTTGGAGAGAGAGCCAGACTCAAGAAACAAAGACCTTATAATAGGTATATTAGCTGCAACCGAGCAAGACACATTTGCAAAGATATGGTTGCAATTCACAAGAAGTGAAGTCCTGAAAAGCTGTTGGTGAACAAATGATGGCAAATGACAATGTAGAGAACTATAATCATTATTACTAATTTAAGTCAAATGATGTGACTTTCCTTGTTTTGTCTTCATCATTGTATTTTAGTGAATATAACTAAGCACTTTCATTATTTCTCTCCTGCCCATAAGTTCTGTATTCTCACAGTCTCAATTCCATAATAGTGATGACAAAAATAATGTTCTAAAGCAGTACAAAGAACCCTGAATACATTTTATTTAATCATCAAAACACATTTATGAGAAAGAAGCTGGACTATCTCAGTTGCAGGAGACACATTTGAGCTCTAGAAATTTTACAATAGTAAATTTTACATAGTAATAGAAAAGGGAAATCAATTGTTTTAGTCATTGTTTATTGCCCCAATCACAAATTTCTTTATTGTGATATTTTCAGATATATAACTCCTATCATACAAAGCAAATATGCCTTAAAATGGCCTTTTCAAAATTTACAATTAGTGTTTTTAAAATTAGACAAATAGCCATGTTTGTTTCATAAGAAATAAATAATATAGATGGTCCTGCTGACAGAGAACATTTTAGTTATAGATGCAAGACATACAGAGATCTGACAATGTAACAGTATATTTTAAATATTCTAAGTTTGATACACAAGGGAATTTTTGATAATTTATTTGGGGAGAAATCATATTGTAACATTTCATTGCCATCTCCTTTCCCATACACACACACAACTTTGTGTATATAAATGCAAGTTAAAATGAACAAGATTAGTCTTACAAAGAACAAAGAAAGGTATGGCAGGCACAAATTTAACTAGCTTATACTGAGAGCTATAGAGGTATAAACACCTGACCACACTTGAAATTTGAAGACCCGGAGAACTCAGGCATCTTATAGGATCATATCCCTTCCTCTCTTTCTAAAAATCAATTAAAAATATTTTTAAAAATATTTTTATTGATTTCAGAGAGGATGGGCTAGGGAGAGAGAGAGAGAGAGAGAAACATCAGTGATGAGAGAGAATCATTGATTGGTGGCCTCCTGCATGCTCCCCACTGTGGATCAAGCCCACAACCCAGACAGGGAATTGAACCTTGACCTGGTTGTTCATAGGTCGTCAACCTATGAGCCACACTGGCTGGGCTCAATTAAAAGTCTAAAAGATAATAATAAATTTCCCTATACGTACTCAGTTACCTGTTAAGATTGCTGCTCCAGGGGAGTTGTCCCCGTGGCACTAAAACGTGGAAAACTGCAGTAGACACAGAGATATTAAAATCTGTGATTCCAAAGGCAGCTGAACCCACTCTTCTCCCGACACCCATCCCCATTACACACTAAGATCTCCCTTCCTCACCCACGGGAGGAGAGGAAGGTTACAGTGGAGACTGGAAATGGGAGATGCTGATGGATTTCTGAGAGGCTCTGCTCACCTCCCACTGGTTTCTTGTGATGAGAACTTTTTAAAATTGGGAGAGATGTGATGAGAACTTTTAAGATCTACTCTTAGCAAACTTCAAGTATAAATACTGTAAACTATCATTACCATGGTATACATTATATCTCAGGACTTTTTTATCTTTTAATTGCAAATTTGTCCATTTTTACTTTTTTTAAAATATATATTTTATTGATTTTTTACAGAGAGGAAGGGAGAGGGACAGAGAGCTAGAAACATCGATGAGAGAGAGACATTGATCAGCTGCTTCCTGCACGCCCCATACTGGAGATGTGCCCGAAACCAAAGGTACATGCCCTTGACCGGAATTGAACCTGGGACCTTCGAATCCACAGGCTGAGGCTCTATTCACTGAGCCAAACCGGTTTCGGCCATTTGTACTTTTTGACCACTTTTCACCCACTATCTCCACCCCACCCATTCCCATCTCCACCTCTAGTACCACTAATGTGTTATCTGTATCTATGAGGTTGTGTTTCTTCATTTTTCGATTCCACATATAAGCAGATCATATGGTATTTGTCTTTCTTTGACTTATTTCACTTAGCATAATGCTCTCAAGGTTAATTCATGTTGTTGCAAATGACAGAATTCCCTTCTTTTGATGGCTGAATAATATTCTATTGTATATATGTACCACATCTTTTCTTTTTTCAAAAATATGTTTATTGATTTCAGAGAGGAAAGGAGGAGAGAAACATAAATGATGAAAGAGAATCATTTGGCTGCTTCCTGCACACCCCCTACTGGAGATCCAGTCCAAAACTTGGTCATGACTGAGAATTGAACCTTAACCTCCTGGTTCAGGGTTTGACACCCAACCACTGAGCAACACCAGTGGTTTTAGAGAAAGGAAGCAAGAGAAACATGGATCTGTTGTTCAACTTATTTATGCATTCATTGATTGATTTTTTTTATGTGCTCAGCTACAGAAGGGAGTTAGAAAGGAAGGAACTAGTTTGAAACCTCATGGAATGGGGTGGGACTGTGAAAACACCCCACTCACATTTGCTCCAAGGAGCGGACCTGTGGACTTAGCACTTGTCCTCAGAGTCCAGCACCACATTCCTTGGAAGGGAGCTTGGGCTCCAGAATCATATTCCTTGGCCAACACCATCTCAGAGCTGCAGACTGCTTTGCCCCTCCTCTTGAATCCCCTCTCCAGAAGTCAGACCTCCCTGCTTCCTCCAATTATCTCTTCTTTCTTCTCTCACAGATAGTTCAGACTGGAAATCTGCTGCATGGTGATCCTTTTGTAGAGGACCTGCACTAATCAGGGAGGGCAAGCCCTAAACAGATTACTCTGCAGGGTGCTTCTTCCTCACACCAGATTTGTTAACCATCAACAGTCACTCCAAGACAGATACTGCTTTTTTTTTGGTCAGTAAATTTTGTTAGTTTTATAATTCTTTATTGTTCAAAGTACTGTATTACATATGTCCCCTCCCCCCCCATTGACTCCCTCTAACCACCCCCACCCCGAGCCTTTACCACCCTATTATCTGCATCCATGGGATACATATACGCATATGCATAAAAGGTCTTTGGTTGATTACCTCCCACCCATGCACCTTCCCACCAAGATTCTGAATTCTATTCCATGCTTTTATGCCTCTGGATCCATTCTGTTCATTAGTTTATTTTGCTCATTAGATTCCATATATGAGTGAGACCACGTGAATACTTGTCTTTCTCTGACTCACCTATTCCACTTAGCAAGATAATCTCCAGGTCTCTCCATGCTGGCTCAAAGGGTAAGAGATTCTTCTTTTTTACACTGCATTGTATTCCATGATGTAAATGTACCACAGCTTTTTTATCCACTCATCTACTGATGGACACTTAAGCTGTTTCCAGATCTTAGCTATGAACATAGAGGCGTATACATTTTTTTCTGATATGTGCTTTGCGTTTCTTAGGATATATTCTTAGAAGTGGGATCACTGGGTCAAATGGCAGTTCCATATTTAAATTTTTGAGGAAACTCCATACTGGTTTATAACCTACCTCCCATCCTAAAAGTCACCCCCTAGGCCACTCCCTGATGGCAGGAGCCACACCTGAACTGTGTCAAGTACTTACAGGGGCACGTTGACTACCTCCTCAGCATCCATCCCTACCCCATCTTCAAGGAGATTCCAGTGCCACATACTTACCAGGAGCTGATCCCTCGCCTGGTCTAAGGATAACTCTGGTTGGTTTAACCTGGTCAATACTTTCCATTCTCCTGGCCAGTCCCTGGTCCAGGGGTGGGCCTGGGCCCAAATGGCCCAACCAGAGTGAACTGGAGGGTTCTGGCCTGGACCACAATCTGTCCTATTGGATATGAATTAGGAAACACTGGCTTTATTGCTCCAGGCAGCCTTTCTGAGGCCTGAGGGGAAGCCGCAGGGTTCTTATTTGGGTTGATAGTTGTCTATATTTCTAAAACTTCTGCAAACACACCCTAGACAAAGGCAGGTGATATAATAGACCCAGAGAGTTTCCAAACCCAGCCTGGTCACACTGCCTGTTTGGTTAGGACTAGATTTCTACTTCCCAGTAACTGACTCAGGATCTCTCCACCACAGCAGGTAGACACTGCTTCCCTGTGCAAGGATTCCTGAGAAAGATGAGACAGTTCTGCCTGCTGAACAGAATCCCAGAAGGAGGAAGGGGAAACGAAAAATGGCTTCCTTCTCTTCTGCTTAAGGTAGAACCCAATGACAGGGACTCAGCCTACTCAGCCACAGCTCCTTCCCTTCCTCCACCCTAACCCAGGGAAAGCCCACGCCCTCTGAGACTGCCCTGGAGGAAGGAGGCACTCCCAACCAGGTATCTGCCCACCTGGGGTCAGAGTGAGGGCAAGGCAGTGACAACAGGTTTGGAACAGCTGTAAAAGAGGCAAGTGAAAATTTGGTTTTCGGGGCAACAAGTTTCTCACTCTCCTTGTTAAAGAATGGCCAGAAATAAAGCACACAAATCAAACACAAAACACAGAGAGAGGAACCATTTTCCCCAACTCTCACTTACAGGTGTGACTATATATACAAAGTTGGCAGGATTGGACAGAAGGACAGTTTGGTTAGTCCTTCAGAGCCCCTCTGAGGAGCTCATGAAGGACAGCTGGTTAGTCCATGGTACACAGGTAAGGTACCAAACCATTCATTTATTTATCAAGGATTTATTGAATACCCATTCTATGCCCTGGAGGTACAGCTCTGAAAAACAAACAAAAACAGAAAAGACTGCTGTGTCCTGGAGCTCACATCTTAGTGGTGGATGGGAGGCAGCGGGTAACAGATCATAAGTAAATAAACAAGCCAATTTCACACTGTGCCCACGATCCGAAGGAAATAACAAGGCCTGTCAGGTACAAAGTTAGGCTGGAGAATCCTGCTTTAGATAAGGGGACAGAAATGTCTCCCTGGAGTGCATGGCTAAGCCACGTGAGCAGTCTGAAGACCAGCTGAATAGACACGTCAGGAAACAGAAAGATGGTCAGGTACCTGGAGTGCAGTAGTGGAAGTTGGAGAGGCCTGGGGTGTCCTAAAAGGCACGGCCTTGGAGGCCAGGTGAAAGCTTTCTTGGAGCCCCAGTGACAAGGGAACACAGCTATATACCTGCTATTCTGCACACATTAATAAGCCATGATGCGTTTTCCTGGTGTGCCTCTGAGGACGCTGACCTGGGTTTAGGTTTGAGATCTCTCACTTTAATGACCTTGAGAAATCTACTTGAGTTTACCTCATTCGAAAAATAAAGGATTTCTTGGGTTTGTTTGAAGCCAAAACACTTAAGCTCCAAACCTCAGCCTCATCATCCAAGAAGTAATTTACAAAATTAGCACAAATTTCACACACACACACACACACACACAGCTTAAATTGTTAGAACAATGTAGCAGAGATATGAGTAAATTACCCAAGGAAAAAAACGTTTCGGGGATAATAAAATTTGTCATTCCTTTTTCATTTGGTTCTTTAAGAACTCAATCTTGACCCTAGGTCTGGGTTAATCTGGCTGTTCCAGTTCATTTTCCGTTTCAAAACCCCAAGAAATACCACCTTAACAATATTTGTCACGTTTACCTCTGGCCTCTCTGCTAGCTGGGAGGTCTGTTCCCCTAGGCTGAGCTCAAGGAGGGTGGAACTGCAGGGTGGGGCGGAGAAAGGGGGACGCGCTAAGACCCCCACCTATTGGACACCCAGAGGAAGCCCCGAGACGGCTTCCGCTGCCTCCGACTCCAGGGAAGAAAGGGAAATGCGAAGTGACGCAAAGGAGAGGAAAGGGCCAGGGAGGAGCGAGTGGGCAGCGCTGGACGCGGAGCCCCACGGTCCGACCGAGTAGGGTAGTGCGAGTGCAGGCGGCTCGGGGCTCCGGCTCCCGGAGCGCAGGCCAAGGAGAGAGACGAGATAGAAAACCCTGCGAGCGGAGAAGCGAGGGCCTGGACCTGGACGACGGAGGACGAAAGGCGCCGGTGGGTGGGAACACCCGCAGGAATCGCGAGCGCAGCAGCTAGCCGGGCTCGGCTCCCCAAGAGGGAACGTGCCAATGGGAGGGCGGGTGGGAGGAGCCGCCTCTCAACCAATGGGTGGGAGTCGGCGGCACGAGGTCCAATGAGAGACTGATACGGAGGCGTGGCGGAACAGCAGGAGCGAGAGGGCCAATAGGAGAGTGAGGCCGAGGCCTAGAGAGCGGCTGACCCTAGGCCCGGCATCTGGAGGAGAGCCCGGCAGGCTGGGGGGGCGGGGAGCCCGGCAGGCTGCGGGGGCGGGGAGCCCGGCTGACAACCTGTCAAACATACTCTGGGACGAACTGGGTCACGCGCCTCCCCGAGCCCAGGGAGCCCTGGCTCGGCTGCTTCCTGTTCCTGCCGGCCGTGGGGTGGGGCGACGGCCGACACCTGCCTTCCTCGCAGCCACCCCCACCCCATCTGGGCTCGGACACACGGTCTCCCCGACCCCCCGGCCCGCCGCGACCGCAGAGATGAAGACACGCCCACTCCAGCAACCTTCCACTGCTGGGGACTCCTCACGTCGCGGCCGTCCGCACGCCGTTCCGCCGGTCCCTGGGGCCCGCGTTGGCGGCCGGCGGCGCACTACTTGGCGCGGAAGGACCCGAGGCGGCGGAGGGATCCGTGCAGGAGCGTTAGGCCCACCCATCTGCCCGGGCGCAGGACCGCCGCCGTGGGGACCCTCTGCCCGGTGAGCCGACTCAGCGCCGCGGCGGCAGAGCGTCCTCGCTGTCGGTCTAGCACGTCTCCCTACTCTGCTCCGACGCGGAGCTCTTGTTTCCCGGAGAATTAAGTGAAATGAACGCCTCGATGAAAGCCCGCGAGAGCCCAGGTCCCGCTCGCTCGCTCGCTCGCTTCTCCTCGCCCTGGTGCTCTGGTCCTGGCTTTCCGGCCGCTGGGACCGCGAGTGCACTGTTGCTTTTGGTGGCGGTCAGTCCTCAAAATGGATGTTGATGCATCGTCCATAACTAAGCAGCGCAGGTTCATGTATCCATTCTGTTCATTTCTCGATGCAGTTTGCTTAGGACTTTTGCAGTTGTGGGCGGAAGGTCCACATGCGAACCTGACAGGCTCAGGGGAGGCCTGCGTGACAGTCTTGCAAACTCAGAGACCTAAAGTCACCACAAAAAATGGTCTGAAATTAAACTTTAAAAACAATTATGGTGGTTAGTCACCTCCTAAGCCCGTATCTTTCCTGACATGGTCAATCTTAATTTAAGTGTACTGGACAAAAAGCTGTTTCTAAAGTATTAAAATTTCTATTGATAGCTTATCTCATGGTAAAATTGCTTACTATGTAATGAACATAAAAAGGCATATTTGTGTGCAAAAAAATAAAATTTAAAGTTACCAAGATTGCATTAAAAATTTTACCAAATTCTCCATTAATCAAAAAAAATGGGGAGGGGAGAGTAGGATAATATCATGTAAGGAAAAATGTCTGGTAAGTAAATTACATCTAGAAAATTTTCACTTTAGAAAATTAATTTCCATTTGTAATACTAACAGCAAGACACCCATGAAAAACACACATGGTTTAAAAATAAGCCAAAGGAAAAGCAGGTAAGCAAAAATAAAAAGGACCCCAAGTAAATTTTATAGAAAAGACTCCTTTATTAACTCTTGGTCGAGAATATGTTTATATACTTTTAGAAAACAACTCCAAGAGCTAGTGGACTCTTGCAACAGAGAGGAGCTGACAGGTCTGCGCCAAACACGAAGGCAAGAGGAGAAACAGTCCAGAGATGGAAGACGCAGACGATGCCTTGCCATGTGAGCAGTTAGCAGCTGTGTGTCGCTACAGGATGCCTAGGACCAAACCAGAGAGGATCCGACCGGCATTGCCACCATTTGTCCACCATCCAGATACCATTGATGACATGTACACATAAGGAACTGTTTGACATTGAAATTGGGGCTCAAACATTTTTCTTTTGCTCTTGTGTGTTTATTTCTAGCCTACAGGGGCAAGATGTTTTTAAAGACAAGAATCGGGGTGGGGTAAAGCAGATGCAGACGCAAAAAAAGCAATGAACAGACTGTCGTACTACAATGGGAAGGCAGGGGAGGTTGCGGGGGAGGGGCCTGTAGGAGATCAACCGAAGGACTTGTATGCATGTGTGTAGGCATAGCCAGTAGATACAGGGCATTGGGGTGGAGTGAAGGGGAGGGCAAAGTTGGGAATAAAAAAAAAGGTTTATCTTAACTGAGCTTATTGTCTTTTTGCATCTAAGATAACATTGAAATGTCAGGGTAACTTGTAACTTCCCTTTTTCCGGACTCGGCACAACCAAATGCCCTGGACTCCAGGACAGATAACAAATTCCTTCATTGTTGTTATCATGTTAATTGTTGACTTATCTATCCTGTACCCACCTAAATAAAAGAAATATGTGTCTATCATTTTACTTTTTAAAAAATACATTTTTATTGATTTCAGACAGGAGGGGAGAGGGAGAGAAACACCAGTGATGAGAGAGAATCATTCATTGCCTCCTGCATATCCCCTACTGGAGGATCAAGCTCCCAGCCTGAGAATCAAACTGTGATCTCCTGGTTCATATTCCCACACTCAACCACTGAGCCGTGCTGGCCAGGCTATCATTTTACTTTTTACACAATCCCAGAGGTTTCCTCAGCTTTGCTTTCTCCTGTCTCTAATCCATTCATTACTAGTGGATTTCATGTAACCTACCTACATCTCCTTTGATTGTAACTTATAAAAATAGGTGAAAAACCATTCTTTGGAGCATTTATCCCATTCCGCTGAGATTCTGTTTCCTGGCAATTGTCAACAGTTTGGGTCAAATAAATTCATAGAAATACGAAAATTCTTTACAGGTTTGAATGTTTTTATGTTAACACAGTGAATAGACAGTGACTATCAGGTTTTAATTTTTACTACTTGGCCGTTCAAATTATGTTAATCCCCTCCCCCAAACTGTATAAAAATCTAAGAATAAAATGTAGATTGAATTTGGACACTTAATTTATATTTTTGACATAGTAATTATTTGAAGTGTTTTGTTGCAATATTATCATGAAATAAAACATTTCATTTAAATAACATTTAAATCTTTAATATAATCCAAGCATTGCATTGTACTCAAACATTTGCATGTGTTTTTATGCCAAGCATTGTGCTCAATATTTTTATTATTTTACCAAATGTATATTTCATTAGTAAAATAATTAAATTTTGTTTTAAATCCAGTTTTTACATGTAAAGTCAGAATTGGGAAGAAAACAATATATTGTATCACCTATGTGCAAAATGTATGGATGTGAATTTTTTACATTTATGAGAAAATGGTCATCAAGAAAGTAAATGATAAAGTTTTTAAAAAGAAAATGCCCTTTAAATTCATGAGCTTTAAATGTACATGAGCTTACCCATCAATTTAGCAGTAACATAATACTTGAAGAACTACCATATTTATTACTCTACTAGAGGCTTGTTGCACAAAATTTGTGCATGGGGGTAGGGAGGTTTGCCCATCAGCCCAGCTTGCACCCTCTCCAATCTGGGATCTCTTAAGGGATGTCTGACTGCCCGATTAGGCCCGATCCAGGACATCCCTCTCACAATCCAGGACTCCTGGCTCCCAACTGCTCGCCTGCCTGCCTTCCTGATTGCTCCTAACCACTTCTGCCTGCCAGCCTGATAACCCCCTAACCACTCCCCTGCAGGCCTGGTCACCCCCAACTGCCCTCCCCTGCAGGCCTGAATCTCCCCACCAACTGCTCTTCCCTGCAGGCCCCGTTGCCTCCAACTTCCCTCCTCTGCCAATCTGCTCATCCCTAACAGTCCTCCCCTGCAGGCTTGATCACCCCCAACTGCCCTCCCTTGCAGGTCTGGTCCCACCCAACTGCCCTCCCCTGCTGGCCTGATGGCCCAAAACTGCCCTCCTTTGCAGGCCTGGCCCCTCCCAACTGCCCTCCGCTGCTAGCCATCTTGTGGTGGCCATTTTGTATCCACATGGGAGCAGGATCTTTGACCACATAGGGGCAGCCATATTGTGTATTGGAGTGATGGTCAATCTGTATATTACTCTTTTATTAGATAAGATAGAGGCCTGGTGCATGGGCAAGGGCCAGCTGGTTTGCCCAGAAGGGTGTCCCAGATCAGGATGGGGGTTCCCTTGGGGCATGGGGTGGTCTGGACGAGGGGCCTGTGGTGGTTTGCAGGCTGGCCATGCCTCCTAGCGACCCAAGCAGAGGTCTTGGTATCTTGGATTTATTTATCTTTTACAATTGAAACTTTGTAGCCTGGAGCGGAGTCAAGCCTTCTGCTCACTCAGTGGCAGTAGCCATTTCTGTTTAGATTTATTTATCTTCTATAATTGAAGCTTTGTAGCCTGGAGTGGAGGCCTGGGCTGACCAGGATGTGTGGAAAGCTTGGCTTCCTCCATCACTGTTGGCAACCCTAGCCTCCTGCTCTCTCCAGCTCCATGGCTGCTGCCATTTTTGTTGGGATTTATTTATCTTCTATATTTAAAACTTTGTAGCCTGGAGTGGGGACCTGGGCCAGTCAGGGTGTGCAGAAAGCTATCACTGGGGAAACCCAAGTCTCCCTCCTGCTTTCTCTGTGGCCACAACCATCTTGGCTGGGTTAATTTGCAAACTTGCTCCTGATTGGCTGATGGGTGTGGCTTTGTGGGTGTGATGAAGTGATGGTTAATTTGCATATTACTCTTTTATTAGATAGAATAGCAGCAGTTCTCAACCTGTGGATCGCAAACCACAGGTTGAGAACTGCTAGCAGGGTTGCCTAAGACCATTGGAAAACACAGATATTTACATTATGATTCATAACAATAGCAAAATTACAGTTATGAAGTAGCAATGAAAATAATTTTATGGTTGGGAGTCACCACAGCATGAGGAACTATATTATTATTTATTTTTTTAAATATATTTTATTGATTTTTCACAGAGAGGAAGGGAGAGGGATAGAAAGTCAGAAACATTGATGAGAGAGAGACATTGCACGCCCCCTACTAGAGTTGTGCCCGAAAGCAAGGTACATACCCCCGACCGGAATCAAACCTGGGACCTTTCAGTCCGTAGGCCGATGCTCTATCCACTGAGCCAAACCAGTCTCGGCAGGAACTATATTAAAAGGTCGCGGCATTAAAAAGGTTGAGAACCACTGCTCTATATTATTATCAATAAAAGGTTGGGGTAGATGCCAAATCTTTTTTATAAAGATGAAAAGCTGGCAAAACAACAAATGACCTTATATGTTTTATTGTAGCTAATTCCTAATTGCCAGCTAATTTTACAAAGGGAGTAGTTGTTCATTGTTTTGACCAATTAGCAACCCTCAGTCTTAGAAGCTCTTGGCCCTCGTTGGATATATGTAAAAATTAGCATCTTTTCTTATGCCAAAGTGTTATTCTTTAAAAAATAAATATTTTTATTGATTTTTAGAGGAAGAGAGATTTAAAAAAAATATTCTTCTGAGGATATTTGTTCCATAGCTATAGAAAGAGAGAGAGAGAGAGAGAGAGAGAGAGAGAGAGAAAGAGAGAGAGAGAGAGAAACTTCAATGTAAGAGAGACACATCAATTGGTTTCCTCCGATGCATGGGCACTGAGGATTTTTATAATTCCCTACCAAATGCATTGGCACAGTTTCATTTCTCAGTTGGCAGTGTATTTCTTGGACTAGAAGGAAAGAGCAGGCAACCTCTTTGGTTTTCTGGGAGAGATTGGCTGGTGGCTTTAACTGGGGGTAATAAAGACATCTTCATGGCAGCTTAGTCCGGGCTATGTGATTGGAAATTTAGTTTAGACAAAAAGGGGAAAAGATTCTGTGAATGGGAAATAAACATGCCTTGATTTAGAGGTTAATCACCAGTGTTTTACAGATGTGTTTTACATCTCACAATGCTTATAAATTTTTTAGTTAGTTCCCAAGATTTTTTTTTTAAAAAGGGAGATTTCAGATAAAATACCCAATTGCTTCTGTTGAAAATTTGAAGACATTACTCACTTCTTGCCTGATTGTATGTGTAGCTGACTAGCTGCTGCCCCCATTAGATAGAGTGCACACTGTTGAGCTCAGTACAATACTTTGTTTAGCCCTGTGCCACTGAATGAATCTGCTCGAAATACCTGCCGTAGTTATGTAAAATTGTGAAAGACTTCATCACAGAGAGAACTTTAAGCTTAGGAAGAAGAGATGATATTAAGTTATTGTTGTAAATAAATAGAATGAGTTCAGAAATGGAAAGTAATTGGAATGATATATGGCAACTGGATGTACCCCATTTTTTTCTCTTATCAGTCTCCTGGTACAAAGAAAGGTTGGGTTGTATCAAAGTAAAAATTTGAGTTAAAAATGGAGTCCTGGCTGATTTGGCTCAGTGCATAAAACATGGGCCTGTGGATTAAAGGGTCCTGGGTTCAATTCCAGTCAAGGGCATATACCTACTTTGTAGGCTGGATCCCTAGACCCGGTCGGGTGTGTATGGGAGGCAACCAATCAATGTTACTCTCTCTCTGTCCTGCCCTCTCTCTTCCACTCTCTAAGAACCAGTGGAAAAGTATCCTTGGGTGAGGATTGAAACAAGAAAGGAAATAATGTTCCTGTGTACACGTAGAAAGTCATTGCCGTGATGAAAATGAACCTAAAAATAGTTACAACTGTGAGAGATTATGTAAGAAGAAAAGATTCCCCAAAGGATTACAGAGTAACAACAAAGATGACGATGCCGACAATGTCAACATGACTGAGTAATAACTATGTGCTTTATCTGGATTGCATCATGTTATTATATTTTTGTTTCCTATTTGCTACCTACCTCACCTTACTTTTGATCTTGTAGCTGCCTTGAATCCTCTAAGATCCAGGCATAAGGTACCACAATAATTTGTGGTACCTTAGGATGCCAATAACCCTTGGCTATTATTGCTTCTAAAAGTGCACAGATGTTTCTTCTTTTCTGCTTTCTCCTAACTATATCCCTAGCTTGTCCTTCTGTCGTGGCCTGTGCTTTTTCCTGTTGGAATCAGATTTCTTACCTCAGCAAGAAATACAGACAGTCCTCGAGTTATGTCAGACTCAACATATGTCATTTCATGGTTATGTTGCCATCTCCTATCTATCTGTCTATCTATCTATCTATCTATCTATCTATCTATCTATCTATCTAAAAAGAGGTAATATGCAAAGTAGCTAGGGCACCATAACAGTCACGGCCGGCTCAGGAGGAGACTGTGAGCGCAGATGGGCGGGAGGGGACTGCATGTACAGTGAGACAACCTATGGGTGGTGCAGGCCTGGAGCGGACATACTGCAATGTGCCAGAAATCCTGCCTCTGTGTGTGAGCTGCAAAGGAAACACCTTTTCTGACTGCTCATTGGCTAAGCTCCCTCTATGCCACTCGCAGTGTTCTTGGTAACTTGGGTAATAAGAATCCAAGAAGATGATAAAAGGTTTTTCCATCTCACTCCTAGAGGAAAAAATGAAGGTCCACTACTGGAGGGGCTAAGAAATGTCATATCCTGCCCTCGCCAGGTGGGGTCAGTGGATAGAGCCTTGGTCTGCGGAATGCAGGGTCCGGGTACAATTCTGATCAAGAGCATGTACCTAGGTTGTAGTCTCCTTCCTGGCTGGGGCCCAGGTCAGGGCTTATGCCGAAGGCAACCAATTGAAGTTTCCCTCTCACATTGATGTTTCTCTCTATCTTTCCCTCTCTTTTCTCTCTATCTTTCCCTCTCTCTTCCATGCTCTATAAAAATCAATGGAAAAATATCCTCAAGTGAGGATAAAGAAAAAAGAAAGAAAGAAATGTCATATCCTATGAAAGAGACATCTTGAAAATGCTTAAAGAAATTCGTCATTTTTCATGGTGAAGGGACTGGAATCTGTGTTGATGAAAACACGTTGGCAGCTGTGGTGGCCAGCAATGGCAGCAGCAGTGGAGTGATGGGGGCAGCATCTTCATCACCGCAGAGAACCAGATCTAAGCTATCAGTAGGGCATCAGCTGAGGGCTTCTGAACTATGAAAGGGGGGAGGCTGAGCTGAGGGACCACTCCCCTAGTGCACAAATTTTGTGCGCTGGGCCTCTAGTGTATTTATAAAAAAAAAAAAAGTCCTGTCATTTCGACGTATGTACATATGTGCTTTATGTTTTATTATTATTTATTTACTACAAGTTAAGGTCAGGAATTGTTATCTTTCTTTTAAATTTTTTATTGGACTTCCGCCATAACCTGAGGACCTACTGTATTAGTTTTCGAGGGTAGAGAAGAGAGAAAATCACCCAAAAAATGAGGCAAAAAAGCCGAAAGTGATTTGGCTCAGTAGATAGAGCATCGGTCTGCGGACTGAAAGGTCCCAGGTTCAATTCCGGTCCAGGGCATGTACCTTGGTTGCGGGCACATCCCCAGTAGGGGGCGTGCAAGAGGGAGCTGATTGATGTCTCTCATTGATGTTTCTAACTCTCTATCCCTCTCCTTTCCTCTCTGTAAAAAATCAATAAAATATATTTTTAAAAAAAGAAATGAGACTAAAAATGTGTTAGGAATAAAAACAGTGACAAAAGATAGAAATGGAGATACAGAAACAACCTCCACCCACAGGTGAGTCCAGATACATTGATGGGAGAAAGTTTAAATAAAATGCATATTCTCACATAATAGAATGTGTGGAAAAGTTTTTTTAAAATATATATTTTATTGATTTTTTTACAGAGAGGAAGAAAGAGGAATAGAGAGTTAGAAACATCAATAAGAGAGAGACATTGATCAGCTGCCTCCTGCACACCCCCTACTGGGGATATGCCCACAACCAAGGTACATGCCCTTGACCGGAATCAAACCTGGGACCTTTCAGTCCACAGGCCAATGGGTTAATTTGCATACTTGCTCTTGATTGGGTGGTGGGCATGGTTCAAGAGTGTAGTGGAGTGATGGTTAATTTGCATATTACTCTTTTATTAGATAGGGTGGCATTGGGCCATCTTTTTAAAAAAATTTTATGTTATTGTTTAAAATATTACAAATAATAGTACATATGCCTCTTTTTTTCCCAAATGACCTTCCCCTGATTTCCCCTACCCTTCAGCATCATTCTATCTTTTTTTAAAAATTTAATAAATTGTTATTGTTCAGATCATTACATTTGTTCCTCTTTTCCCCCCTAATAGTTCCCCTCCACCCAGCTCCGACCCCTCCCTCTGCCCTTACCTCCTCCTGAATTGTCCTCATCCATAGGTGTATGATTTTTGTCCAGTCTCTCCCTGCACCCCCATCACCCTTTAACCCATGAGAATTGTCAGTCCACTCCCTTTCTATGCCCCTAATTCTGTTATATTCATCAGTTGATTCTGTTCATCAGATTTTTTATTCACTTGATTTTTAGAGTTACTTGTCGATAGATACGTATTTGTTGTTCATAATTTTTTATCTTTTACCTTTTTCTTCTTCCTCTTATAAAAGAGTACCTTTCGGCATTTCATATAATACTGGTTTGGAGTTGATGGACTCCTTTAGCTTTTTCTTATCTGTAAAACTCTTTATCTGACCTTCAATTCTGAATAATAGCTTTGCTGGGTAGAGTAATCTTGGTTGTAGGTTTTTGCTATTTATCACTTTGAATATTTCTTGCCACTTCCATGGCCTGCATAGTTTCTCTTGAGAAATCAGCTAACAATCCTATGGGTGCTCCCTTTTAGGTAATTAACTTTTTCTCTTACTGCTTTTAATATTCTCTCTTTGTCTCTTGCTCTTGGTATTTTAATTATGATGTGTGTTGGTATGGTCCTCTTTTTTTAAATTAAATAAAAAAATAAATTTATTATTCAGATTATTACATTTATTTCTTTTTTTCCCCTCCATAGCACCCCTCCACCCAGCTCCCACCCTTCCCTCTGCCCTTACCTCCCTCCCATTGACCTTATCCATAGGTGTATGATTTTTGTCCAGTCTCTCCCTGCACACCCCTCACCGCTTTCCCCCTGAAAATTATCAGTCCACTCCCTTTCTGTGCTCCTGATTCCATTATATTCACCAGTTTATTCTGTTGATCAAATTTTTAATTCACTTAATTTTTAGATTCACTTGTTGATAGATATGTATTTGTTGTTCATAATTTTTCGGCTTTTACCTTTTTCTTCTTCCTCTTCTAAAAGAATACCTTTCAGCATTTCATATAATACTGGTTTGGAGTTGATGAACTCCTTTAGCTTTTTCTTATCTGTGAAGCTCTTTATCTGCCCTTCAATTCTGAATGATAGCTTTGTGGGATAGATTATTCTTGGTTGTAGGTTATTGCTATTCATCACGTTGAATATTTCTTGCCACTCCCGTTTGGCCTGCATCGTTTCTGTTGAGAAATCAGCTGACAGTCATATGGGTGCTCCCTTATAGGTAATGAACTGTTTTTCTCTTGCTGCTTTTAATATTCTCTCTTTGTCTTTTGCTCTTGGTATTTTAATTATGATGTGTCTTGGTGTGGTCCTTTTTGGATTCCTTTTATATGGGGTCTGTGTACTTCCTGGACTTGTAAGTCTATTTCTTTTACCAGATGTGGGAAGTTTCCAGTCATTATTTCTTTAAATAGGTTTTCAGTATCTTGCTCTCTCTCTTCTTCTGGCACCCCCACAATTCTGATGTTGGTATGCTTGAAGCTGTCCCAGAGGCTCCTTACCTTATCTTCACATTTTTGGATTCTTTTTTCTTCTTGCTTTTCCAGTTGAATGTTTTCTGCTTCTTTATATTTCAAATTTTTGACTTGATTCTTGGCTTCCTCTAGTCTGCTGTTAGAACTCTGTATAATATTTTTTATTTCAGTCAGTGTCTCTAGTTGGTCCTTTTTTATCTCCTCTAGGCTCTCACTACTTTTATCCAACTTTTCTAGCATATTCTTGAAAAACCTTATAAGCGTGGTTTTGAACTCTATATCCAGTCATTTTTTTTCCTCCATTTCTTTTGTTTGTGATCCCTTCCCTTGTCTCAGCATTTTCACTATGCTGGGAGAACTTCTGTGTTGAATTCAGCTTTATGATACCAGACTTGCAAAACCGAAGAAGCCTCTGTTGAGCTTGGGATGGGTGGAGTTTCAGGGCTTAAGGGATCACCTTGCCTTCCAGTCAGCCCTGCCCTGCACGGCCCCTGAGTCTCATGTGACTGGGTAATTGCTGGAGCAGTCCTTGTGCGCACGCACCCGCAGTGCCACTAGACTGCTGCCTTCCCGGCTACCCTGTGCTCCATGACCACACGAGTCTAGGTCCCCAGGGTTTCACCCGAAACAGGGCTTAGTGGAGTCAGAAGTGGTACAGTTGGGAGGGTCTGTCTCCCGCCCACTCACGAAAGCCAGCCGCACAATCAGCGTCTGTCTTCTGTGCAGTGCTGTGCACACCACCAGACCTCGATCCTTTGCGACTCTCCTAAATTTCCATGTACCTCTCCCTTTTCACAGTCCAAACTCCCCCCGTGTGAGTTTTGGCTGGATCTGGGGTTTAGTGTCGTAAGATAAGGGGTTCAATGCCTTTGAGAGTCTCCGTTTCCCTCCTGCCAGAGAAAACCAGCCAGGTATTCCGGCACCTGCTCTCTCCACGCGCGCATCTCTGTACCTCAGCTTTTTGTAGTTCCTCTGGGTCTCCGTGAGCCCCTCTTCTTCCCTCTAGCTGTAGAACTTCCACTCAGCCAGCTTTCCTGTGGTTCTGGATGATGTCCGTTCTGTCTTGTAGTTGTAGTTTTGATATTGTTGTGCGAGGCAGCAGTGTAGGTGTTTACCTATGCCGCCATCTTGGATTCTCTGTCGGTGTGGTCTTCTTTGGATTTCTTTCATTTGGGGTTCTGTGTACTTCCTGGACTTGTAAGTCTATTTCTTTCACCAGATATGGGAAGTTTTCAGTCATTAATTCTTCAAGTAGGCTTTCAGTATCTTGTTCTCTCTCTTCTTCTGGCACCCCCATAATTCTGATGTTGGTATGCTTGAAGTCATCCCAGAGGCTCCTTACATTATCTTCACATTTTTGGAATCTTTTCTAGTGGAGTGTTTTCTGCTTCTTTGTATTTCAAATTTTTGACTTGATTCTTGTCTTCCTCTAGTGTGTTGTTAGGTCTCTGTATAATATTTTTTATTTCAGTCAGTGTACGTTTAATTTCTAGTTGGTCCTTTTTCATCTCTAGTTGGTCTTTTTCATATCCTCTTGGGTCTCACTAAATTTATCCATCTTTTCTAGAAAATTCTTGAAAAACCTTATAACTGTGATTTTGAACTTTATATACAGTCATTTGTTTTCCTCCATTTCTTTTGTTTGTGATCTGTTCCTTTGTCTCCGCATTTTCGCTACGCCAGGAGAAGTTCTGTGCTGGAGTCAGCCTTATGATAAAAGACTTGCAAAACTGCAAAAACCTCTCTGTTTATCTCGAATGGGGTGGAGTCTCTGGGCTGAGCAGACAACGTTGGCTTCCTGTTAACCCTGCCCTACGTAGTCCTTGGGTCTCAGTGTCTCTTGGTATTTGCTGCAGCCCTCTCTGTGCGCACATGCATGAGTGCCTCTAAACTTCTACCTTTCTGGTTCCCATGCACTGCAGGACTCATGTGAGTCTGGGTCCCCAGGATCTTGCCCAAAACTGGGGTTCAGTGGAGTTCAGCACAGTTGGGAGGCTTTGTCTCCTGCCCACTAGAGAAAGCCAGTGACACAATCAGCATTCCATCCTCTCTGTGCGGAGTGGTGTGCCTTCCCCCAGACCTCTGCCCTTTTGTGGATCCCCTAAATTTTCGTGCACTCCTCCCTTTTCACGACAGTCTAGATTCCCCCTATAGGAGTCTCGCCCAGAACTGAGGTTAAGTGCAGTAGGATAAGGGCCTCTGTCTCTCTCCCACCAGAGGAAACCAGCCAGGCACTCCGTCGCCCACTCTCTCTCTGTGCGTGTCTCCATACCTCAGCTTTTTGCAGCTTTTCTGAGTCTCTGTGAGCCTCTCTCTTTCCTTCTAGTTGTAGAATTTCCACTCAGCCAGCTTTCCTGTAGTTCTGAATGATGTCTGTTCTGTCTTTTAGGTGTAGTTTTGAAATTATTGTGTGAAGCAGCAGTTTAGGTGTTCACCTATGCCACTATCTTGGTTTCTCCTGGGCCATCTTATTAAAACTTTTGTAAACATGCCTTAACTGTTTTGGCTGAGTGGGTAGAGTGTAAGAAGTTAGGGGGACCAGCCCTTCAGGGGAGAGCAGTTGAGGGGGAAGCAGGCCTGCAGGGGAGGGCAGTTCAGGGTAACCAGACCAGCAGGGGAGGGCAGTTAGGGGCAACCAGGCTAGCAGGGAAGGGTAGTTGGAAGTGACAAAGCTAGCAGGGGAGGGCAGTTGAAGGGGCCAGCCCTGGATGGGGGGGCAGTTGGGAGGGAACCAGGCCTGAAGGGGAGGGCAGTTGGGTGTGACCAGGCCAGCAGGGGAGGGCAATTAGGGGCAATTGGGCTGGCAGGGGAGCAGTTAGGAATCATCAATCAGTCTGGCAGCAGAAGCAGTTAGGGGCAATCAGGCAGGCAGGTAGGTGAGTGGTTGGGAGCCAGCAGTCCTGGATTGTGAGAGGGGTGTCCCATATTAGAGAGGGTGCTGGCTGGGCTGAGAGACATACCCAACCCATGCATGAATTTCATGCACTGGGCCTCTAATATAATATAATATAATAGAACCAGAGGCGTGAAAACATGAAACAGACTGATGAATCTCAGAGATAAAGGGGTCAGGAGATTGGGAGAGATTAACCAAAGATCTTATATGCATATATGCATTAATTACGGACACAAACAATATGGTGGTGAAGGCCTGGGGTGGGGTAGGAACCAGGTGTAGGGGAGGCAATGGGGGAAAAAGAGGGGAATCTGTAATATTCTCAACAATAAAGATTTTTTAAAAGAACTAATGTCTATATGCCTGAATGAAAAACAACAACAACACAAAAAACACTTACATTTTCTTTCATTACCTGTATTGAACAGTGAAGTGGAGTATTGGGAAGATAAAATACAAAATGAGACACATATAGCAATAATAAACAAAAAAACAAATTCCAGTCTGCCTTGGCTTTTTCTGCCAAGTAACAGAATTCTTAAGCAGCCAAATGGCTCCAGCCCCTTTTGGAAAAGGTGAGGGACCATATAATGAATAAATAATCTAACCATATTTTGCCTCAGTAGGAAAAAAACCTGTCTGTGCAAATAACCATCTCTTCCTTGTTTTCATATTAAATTGTTTATCTGGACTAAAGCAAACTTTTAAAAATAAAAACCCTGCTTGGCATCCATATCAGTTGTTATACCAGTAAACTCACAAAGGAAATCAACCAGCATTAGCCAATATCGAGTCGACTTTGACTTGCTCTTCTGCACTTTCTATGTAGGATTCATAGGGAATATCTTTGGGGTAGCACGGAGGCCCAGAAAGCTTGCATGATGCATGGACTGAATGACATCCTCCCAAATTCGCAAGTTGAAGCTCTAATTTCCAGAGTGACTGTCTCAAGATGGGGCCTTTGAGAGGTAACTAAGGTTAAATGAAATCATAGAGTGGAGCCCTGATCCAATAGGATTAGCATCCTTCCCAGAAGAGAAGTCAGTTTGTCCCTACCATGTGAGGTCAGCAAGAACGCAGCCTTCTGAAAGCGAGGAAGTGAATCAGCAGGCACCTTGATCCTGGACTTTCCAGACTCCACAGCTGTAAGAAAATAAACGTCTGCTGTTGAAGCCACAGGTCTTTGGAATGGCAGCCCAAGCTGACTGACACAAGTGGCTGGTCTAAACACCTTAAAGTCTCGTTTTCATCCTTCAGGTCTTCACCTGAATTACCTCTTCATTGCCTTCTTTCCTACAGAAGTTACACCCAATCCGCCTGGCTGAAACATGCCCCTCTCTTTCTCTATCAGAGCACTTTCTGAGAAGCATTTATCCTAGTGTACTTATTCTGTTTGTTCATTTACTGTTGATTTTCACTTGCACTAGGATAAAGGATTCATGAAACAGGGGTCCCTCTCCCTTGCCCTCTGGCACATCCCCACAGCACAGCAAAAGTCTGGCATGGCAGGACAATACAGGTGAGTGCTCCAATTTACTACAAATGTGCCCATTTTGGTGAGCCAAAGGGCCTAGGGACTTTCTTCATTTTCCCGTTACAATGAAGGACCTATATTAAGCGAGGTCAGTAGCAAGTATTTTGAATGTAGGCCTGGCAGTTATCCTATTCATGCAGTAAGTCAAAGCCATTTTGAATTGGTTTTCTATTCCTTCCAAACAGGCTCTGATTAGATAGATCATGGGTTCCACTTGTCTGGTCATAGGTTCCACTTGTCCACAGGTAACATGGTGAATAAGCAGAATGGTGGGCATTCCCTGTTTTCTATGAAAGGTTTGGGGCTTGGGTCCAGGACATTGACTTCCAGCTTGGGTTTTGCTGTAGCTCGTTGTGTGACCTGGGGTAACAGTACCTGCCCCGCACACTTCTCAGGGCTGGGGTCGCAGTCGGGACACTTAAAACAAGATGGAATAAAAGTCTATGTCCATATAAGCCATTACTGACATCTTAACCTTGTTACCTGGGGCCCATACATGTCCCCTTAGTTGACAGGATCATATATTGTCCTTAATGGTGCTTTTTGTGGCTGCACAAGGCCAGCCTTGGTCACAACAGACTTGTCTGTCTTTTTTCAGCCATGACCAGCTTCTCACAATCATTACATTAGGCACAATTAGCTCTCATGACCCCAAGGTGCTCCTTCACCCCTTAGTAGGTGGCAAGCAGACTTCTCCAAGGTCAAAGACCGCACACTTCCTCAGAACCTGCTCCCTTCAGAAACTCCACTACCAGAAAATTGGTAAACATGTTCGCCTATGAAGAAATCACCTTGGCTCAGTGATTGGGCATTGACCTATGAACCAGGAGGTTATGATTTGATTTTCAGTTAGGACATATGCCCAGTTGTGGGCTCCATCCCTAGTAAGGGCATGCAGGAATCAGCCGATCAATGATTCTCTCTCATAATTAATGTTTCTATCTCTCTCTTCCTCTCCAAAATAAAACATATATATTAAACAAAAAGAAAGAAATCACTTTGTAAAAGTAATGACAGCAGAATAATGATGCCAGGCTGGCCACACTCTCCAACACAGTAAGAGGTGAGTTAGCGGAGAACGGGTAGGAGAGAATCCTCAGGAAGGTTAGTAAACTAGTGAGCTTCCAAGCCTACATGTTCTCAAACAGAAGTGAGGGCTGAGCACCATGGTCAAGCCCAAGAACGCCTTGGATTCCCCTTTACTTTGCTTCTAAGAGGTTAGGTTGGTTAGTTCCAGTTGAGTCTTAGACTTTCCTGGCCAATGTACCTGGCAACTTGCACAGTCAACTCCCCACTTATGTAAAGAGTATTTTTCCTAAGGGATGCTGTCCTGTTTTGAGAAAGCCAACTCAAAATAGAAGCCAAGATGGTCCAGGTTAGGAATTTAATCATATAAGTGTATAACTCACCACTTTCCACTTCTTCTAACTTACAAATGTACATCCTCAAAGTCAGAGAGAAGTAAACTGAGGAGAGAGGAAGGAAGGGAGGATGGAAGAAAGGAAGAGAGGAAGAATTAAACTGTTAAACATTAAAACGGTCTCCTTTCTTGAGTCCCTACTTGTCAGTATTCCTCAGATTCTGGCATTGACCCATATGAGTCTTTCTCTGTCTCTCATGATAATTTCATACTTACTTATTGTTTGCCAGACATATAACCTATTTTATTTTTTAATCCTCACCCAAGGATATATTTATTGATTATAGAGAGAAGAAAGAAGAGAGAGAGAGAGAGAAACAATTGGTTGCCTCCTGTACACATCCCAACTGGGAATTGAATCTACAACCTTTTTGGTGTACATAAGGATGATGCTCCAACCAATTGTGCCACCTGGTTGGGACCCCAACCTACTTTCAAACAATATTCAGAATAGCCAATTTCAATTATCACCTCAGTTCCATAAATTCCAGTCTCTGGCTTACCCTTAGAGTAAATAGACATTTCTAATTTAACCTTTCAACAACTCCTAGTCTGCATTTCCAACATTTCCTGGGCCGTTCCTCTTGGAGGTGCCACCAACACCTTGGACTCACTGGGCCTGAAAGGACGTTCTGTTTCCTCCCAAACCAACCTCTCCTGTGCTCGCTATTTCTGTTCAGGACTGGACTTCCCACACTCCTGGTCACCGAGGTTCTCAGTAGGTGGGTCTCAACTCATCTGCACTCTGGTATGGCACGGTGGAAGGGATATTATCCAAAAATGCATAGCCTCACTCACCCCAGATCACTTATATTGGAATCTCCAGAAACATTAAAAAAAAAAGCTTTTATTGATTTTAGAGATAGGGAGAGGGAGAGAGAGATAGAAACATCAATGATGAGAGAGAATTATTGATCTGCCTGCCTCCTGCATGCGACCCACCTTGGACCAAGCCCACTACCCAGGCATGTACCCTGACCAGGAATCAAACCATAACCTCCTGGTTCATAGGTCAACACTCAACCACTGAGCCAAACCAACCAGACTCCAGACGCATTTTTTTTTAATATATTTTATTGATTTTTTACAGAGGAAGGGAGAGGGACAGAGAGTTAGAAACATCGATCAGCTGCCTCCTGCACGCCTCCCACTGGGGATGTGCCAGCAACCAAGGTACATGCCCTTGACCAGAATCGAACCTGGGACCTTTCAGCCCGCAGGCCAACGCTCTATCCACTGAGCCAAACCGGTTTCGGCCAGATGCATTTTTTTTAACACTCTGCTGATGATTCAAACATATAGCCAAGTGTGAGAACTACTTTTCCAGACCTCAGGACTATGGGAGAGAGAAAGTTTTCACTTTCCCCTCTTAGTTCTTCCAGTTAGTGGAATAATTAAAATGACATAAGATAGATTAATTATGTATGTACATACATGGGGTCGAATAGACTATGGGGCCTCAGGTCAAATGGGGCAGTTGAAGGCTTGAGTGCCATCTTGAGCTAAGGAGAAGGGGGCATGGAGTAGTGGTTTGGGACTTCAAAGGGGAGGAAGACAATTCACTTGGGGATGGAAAAGCAAATGTTTGGTAAATAAATATTTGTTGGACTATCTTTAACAATGAGACAGAGGGAAGACTTGGATCAAACAAACCTTGCTAGGTTCCTCCCTGTCAATCACATCTGGTTCAGATTAAACTAAACTAGTAGTTATCTCTGGTGATCTTGTCCTTCTTGGAGCAGGTCCTCTGTCTAACTTCTCTCAGGGAATTAGAGGGAAGGTCAAGTATCTTTGAGTCCTTTTTTTCTCTCTTTCTCTCTCTCTTTCTCTCTCTCTCTCTCTCTTTCTTTCTTTCTTTCTTTTAATCCTCACCCAAGGATATGTTTTTATTGATTTTAGAGAGAGAGAGGAAGGGAGAGGAAGAAAGAGAGAAATATCGATGTATGAGAGGAACATCAATTGGTTGCCTCCCATATGCACCCCAATTGGAGATCGAACCTGTAACCTGAGTAGGTGTCCCGATAAGAAATTGAACCATCACCAGTTGCTCTAAGCAACTGGTCCACTGAGCCTTTTGTTTCTTAAAAAAATAACCAACTTAAAATGATCAATGTCCCAAAGAGGCATATTGTGTGGTGATAATCACTGATCTCTTTCAGGGCCATCTCGGACTCTGTCCTTTGCAACCAAGTTGAGTCTATGACTTACCCCTTGAGTATCTCAGAAAATTCTCTTCCCTCTTTCTAGTCCCAGTATTCCCCTTTTACAAAATTATTATTTTTTTAATTTTTAAAAAAAATATATTTTTTACAGAGAGAAAGGGAGATGGATAGAGAGTTAGAAACATCGATGAGAGAGAAACATCGATCAGCTGCCTCCTGCATGCCCCTACTGGAGATGTGCCCACAACCAATGTACATGTCCTTGACCGGAATCGAACCTGGGACCTTTGAGTCCACAGGCCGACGCTCTATCCACTAAGCCAAACCGGTTTCGGCTACATTATTATTTTTAGAGAGAAAAGGAGGTGGGGGGGGGGGAGAG